>RPOG01003027.1:0-74395 GCA_008086565.1 Thalassoma bifasciatum | reverse complement strand
CAGCAAACTGAGGCTGAACTCCAGAGTTAGCATGCACACGCCTCGTACTGCAGCAGAGTCATATTCAGACAAGGGGGACTGTTGAAGAGCTCTGCACTAAAACTTCAGATTGAACTCTTTTTAGTTATCCTCATTAACACTCAGCTTGCCTGTTTAAGTTTTAATATTCAAAGCACATTCCTCTTCTTAAGATGATCTCATTCAAAAGACATTCAGTGAGCTACAGTCTGGCTCCAATGACTTTTTTCTAGTGTCATTTCATTTTTGTCACCAGACAGAAGGTTCTGTTCTCATTATGATTTAAAAAGAGTAAACACAGTTGTTTGGTAATAAATGTCTTCACCAACCACTAACCATGAGTGACAGAAAGATTTTTGTGTTATCATTCATATTTTCTGAGAAAAGGACAAAAAAAATCAGAAATTCTGCTGGGGGGGGGGGTCTGGCACAACTGTAGATAGATAGATAGATAGATAGATAGATAGATAGATAGATAGATAGATAGATAGATAGATAGATAGATAGATAGAAAGAAGCAGGTTGCAAAGACAGACAAGACTTACCTGCAGCCAAGCCCCCCCCCTCCCACACGCCCACACATCAATTAAGGAAAGAAAATATACTTTAGGAGGAAGTATACATAGCCTGTGCATGGATAAATTATAAAAATGTACGTCAAAATTAAATGTGAACCTATAAACAAAAAAGGAAAAATGTTTTCTGAAGTTGTGGAAGACAGATATTTCAAACTTTTTAAAAGCAGACAGTGCAGACATTAAGGTGCCATTTAAACAATAGAAGTGAGCATTTAAGTGTCCAACCAGAGGCTGACTCTAGGGTCAGCTGTGCAGATGTGGAATGAAAAGGGGAGATAAGTCCAGAGTCACTGGACCCCTGTCTAAACTAGGGATTAGTACTAGTAAGATTTTATCGATACCGATACCCTTCTTGATTCTACTTATCGATCAGATTCTCTATTGATTCTCTTATCGATTCCTAAAGTAGGCTTTATCAGCAACATTTTATCATGTGTATAAGTCAATAAGTCTTAAATTGGTCACTGGATCTGGATATCTCAGGACATGAAAAAATAAGAATAAGTAAAAAAAAAAGAAGAATCACATGCCACATGACATAATGAATTATTTCGTTTCATGTTATTGACTGAAGAAAAATCAGAGATGTGAGGAAAACACTTCAGTTTTCTGAGAGAGACAAAAATGATGAGCAGAATCTAAAGGTGGGGACGTGCTGTTACACTCTCTTGTACAGTAGGTGGCAGTATGAACCTGAAAGTTGTTTATGATCTGCCATTTAATGACAGAAGAAGAAGAGCCTGAAAACAACTTTTCTTTTCTCCTCCGGTTGTAAAACATCTGCCTGTTAGTATTTAAACATTTAGAGTTCTCTGTGTTGTTCTAAAAGAGTGATTGTGACATGTTTCTGTGATGAAAGTTAAAATTCTGTTTTGAAACCAAAGTTATATTGATGTATGCTAACCGCTAGCATGTCAATGGGATTTCCCATATCTTGTTAGCATGAGTTAACGCTATGTTTACTATGTCGTTTTTGGTACAATAGTAGATGTACAACATGTAAAATGTATGAAATATGAACTTTTTGTGAGACAGTGATGTACGTTTCTTTGTGTGTTCAGTTTCTTACGTAAAACTTTAAGCAGAAAATCTTGAATCAGAGTTTTCTGGGGAAACTGTTCTCTGGCTGCTGAGTGAAGCTAACTGAGGCAGAGAAGAGGACGGAAGGTCCAAACGCTGCGGTGTAAAGAATAGATAAGAGGAACCGTTAAGCAAGAACACCAACAGTATCGATGGATTGAACCATTTCTTATCGATTCCAACAGGGACCGCTTCTCGATACCCATGCCTAATCCACATATTTTTATTTTTTCAAGAAAAATAAAATCCAAGTAAATCGAACTTAATTTTGTCAAGTGGAATAAACAAAACTAAACTTTATATAAATTCCTCCATCTTTTCAATGTGGTAAATGAACTTTGACCAGCTTAATTGAACCATTTGGATAAAGCATGAGGGGGTGCCAGTCTAAACTGCTGGATGTAGCCCATCTACGCCATGTAGCATAGACAGCAGGTCTACTCTGTGTAGTGAGGCAGGGGTCTACACTGTGGTGCATAGGCACCCAGTCAACACCATAGAGCACAGAAAGCTGGTCCACACCGTTTAGTGTAGGCAGCCAGTCTACACGGGCATGAACAGCCAGCATAGACAGCTTGTGCCACCCATGTGATCCATCCGTGTACCATAAGCTCTCGTGTCCACTGTGTGCCCTCCGTACTCACGGTGACACAGTATGATATATGATAAAGAATTGAGTTCAGTTCCAGAATTTCCAAATGAAACAGTAAAGATAACAATCAGGCAGATCCTCTCTTGTTATGTGGATGAACTCAAGAAGATTGACACACATTACTCAAATAATTCATGTTCCAGTGTCTTCATGGGAGCCAAAATGTGCTAAAGTGCGCTCCTAGTTGGCCACCCACACTGACCCGCCCCCGTGGCTCAACACGACAAACAGGCCCCCTTGAAGCCTAAACCTATACTCAAGTGCTCTCCTCCTGGGAGCAAAACCATGTGCCCGAGTGCCTTTTTGGGAGCCAAACTATGAAAAAGTGCCCCTGCCCTTCAATGTCTGTACACCACTGCCTGCATCTGCCTGTGGATTAATTTGCTTGGCACAGGGAGAGAGGAGGCAGGGTGCTGATATCTCTGTTGATGGCTAAAGCCCTTTTACAACCACAGTCCAGTTCTGCATGTCCAACCACATAACTTAAGTAAATGTTTGAGGGTATGTTTTCAACAATCACATAACTTCATTTGACGCAGTGACCATGGGAGAACTCGAGAATCATGGATGACAGAAGGAAATAACTTTTCCAAATGAGAATGATTCAGACTTCATATCTCACTTCCATTTCTCAAATTTAAATGTTGTAAAGGCTCATTTGTTAAACAGTACAGGGCTACAATGATCAGGGATTAAAAAGACACATTTCAATGTCCGGCCTAGTTGTCACATGCTCTGTGTTTTGTAATAGAAAGCCTGTAGCTGTTTCCTGATGGAGCAATGAGTCATTTTCATTAGCAAAGACACTGCAGTCACCTGGAGGGACGTTCAGAAGCACAGAGGACTCGACAGGGTGAAGATCAAAAATAGCAGAGCTGAGGGGGATCAGTTCTTTTTTTTTCACTTGGACTGATGAGGAGTGACTCGTGCTCCCACTTACACACACACACACACACACACACACACACACACACACACACACAGCACAAACTGAGGCTGATATTCAAACAGATGTCTTCTAATTCCCCTCAGGTGTTAAGATATCACTTCCTCCAGAACAGGACAGACGGACTCCACAGCTGTGGGCCTGAGATGCCTTTTTTATGGTGCAGAAAATACAGCAGAGGTAATGGCTGTGATACTTTGCAGCATATGTGGACTCACATTAAAGGTGCAATGTGATGTTGAAGCTGATCACCAGAGACCTCGTGTTCCTGACAATATGGGATAGCCCAGAGCAATCATCAACTCAACTGTGACGGCTCTGTGAGTGTGAAGACTGGGAATGAATAACTCAGTATGTGAGATGGAAGGTCACACACAGGCAGGGCTGGTGGTGACAGTGTTTGTCTAACTGGCCTGACTGTTACTGGACATGTATAGTCTCAGAGTCAATGTAACTCACCAAATGAAACCTTGTACAGTGCAAGCATCATGAAGAATTCGTATTTGTAATCATATATAGAGAGGCACTCAAAGGATGTTTAACTTAACCCAACTCCTATAATCTTGTAGCCAATGTCTGATTTCAAAGTGTAATAAACCTGGATATCTGGGCTCATTCTGATGAGACCAGTGCTAAAAACTTTTCATGTGACCTGAAAAAAGCTGAACAGGCTCCTCTTCATGTGATTTTTGAGAGGTGATTGGCTAAAGAACCATGAAGATCTGTTTCAGGGGAAAGCTGAACCCCACATGGTTAACTGCAGTGTTGTAGTCGAGTCCTCAGTGCTCGAGTCCGAGTCAAGTCCCGAGTCCCCAGAGCTCGAGTCCGATTTTATTCCAAGTCACCAAAATGAAATCCGAGTTGAGTCCGAGTCCGAGTCCTCTTCATCTGAGTGGAGTCCAGGTGGAGTCCTCAGTACCTCAGCCCAAGTCCTGCAGGAGTCCCCAGAGGAGGAAACAGGAACTCACAAAGTGGAGTACCTTGCTTTTTGTGTTTCAAAGTTGTTAAAACAAATTTAAGTCCGATAATGGAGGACTCATGTTCTGTATCACTTGCCTTGTAAGGGGTTTTATTTTGAAGAAGGTGCTTTTATTTTGAAACGGCCTGTCATTCAAAAAGACATAAGGTGCCTGCGCTCCACAACACCGAACGGAGCAGAGAGAGAGGAATGTGTGAGGATTTGTGATATCCTATAATTTACATGTAGCTGACAAGTCACCACAACACCCATCTTCTTGTTTTACTGCTTGAGATACAAATCTCCCTGTCTTCACTTTTACTTATTTTTCACACAGTGAAATTGTAGCTCTGATTTTGTAAGTTCTAGCAGTAAAATATTCTAAAACACAAAACCTGTGGCTCCTCCTTTGAAGGGGAAGACATGTGGACGCACATGCAGGAAAACAAACACACGTTTCAGCTGCTGCCTGAAAAATTTGAACCTTTGACCAGAAGAAATAAGAGATGAAACTTAACAAAGCATGAATTGAGAAATGACCTCGAGTCCTTCGAGTCCTCCCCTGAGTCCTCATGTATCCAGAGCTCGAGTACGAGTCCAAGTCTGTGTCATCAGCGCAGGAGTTCGAGTCAAGTCACAAGTCCAGCATATACGGACTCTAGTCCAAGTCCTGGAAATGAGTCAGAGTCCTGAACTTGAGTACTACAACACTGGTGGAAGGTCACACATCTGGCTGCAGAGTCAGAACACACTAACAGATTAGTGTGATTCATGTCATGTTGTAATTCACCTTTAAACAATCAGCTCTGAGCCTCATGTAGAACTGCTCTGTATGCATAATGATCAAAGAGCTTTTCAGACACACTCTGAGTCACTTTAAGGTGCCCATTTTCAAAACTGTGCTTTAGATCATTCAAATGACAAATCAACAGCTCACCCCTCTTCTGTTGGCTTCATCTCTCAGTCTGCAGCTTGCTGCATGGTCCCAACTCAACCAAAGGGAATTTTCCTGCCTTCAAACTGATGCTAAAACTTTGTTTGTGTGTGTGTGTGTGTCTGTGTGCGTGTGCGTGCGTGCATGCATGCATGTGTGGGTGTGTGTGTGTGTGTGTGTGTGTGTGTGTGTGTGTTCTAAATGAATCGATTTGAGCAGAAGAATAGGAGTTCACACTCTGTACTCATCCATAACTCCCTGACAGCTCAACACTTTCATGTGTTAACAGTCTGGAGAATAAATCAGCGCGCGACTCGGTGAGAGCCAGAACTCTGAGTCATTTAAGCTTCAAACTTCAAAGTGTGAGCGAGCCGTCTGAGTGTTTACTTTTGAAATGGAGCTGAGGAGAACAGATGGAGGAGCACACAGAACTGACACTGTGTGATGTAATGAAACAGGCAGGTGATCCGTCAGAATTCAGACTAGGAGCCAAACCAGAGAGGACCACACAGATGTTTCACTCATCACCACGGGGAAGAACCTTCCAGGCTTGCTGCTGAAAACATCTGTCCCAGAATGCACCTGTGAGCCCCAGCCAATCACAGGGCTGAGGAAAAATGACATCATGATTATGATTCAGCAGAAAGGCAATGGAGGTTGATTTAAGGCCAAGCAGAGCCACTTCAGTGCAAAGAAGGAGAGCAGGACACCTTTGAATCAGCAGATCACAGCTTATATAAGTCAGCTGCAGAGAGAGGAAGAAGAAGACTGAGCCTGGGCCAGCAGGCTTCACAGCACAGCACACACACACACACACACACACACACACACACACACACACATTCAGCTTCTGATGGACTTTGACTTTAACTGACTTCAATGGAGCTGATAAACTCACATTGTTATCTTCTGGGGCAGCATGGTGGCGCGGCGGGTAGCACAGCAAGCTCACAGCAAGAAAGTCACCAATTCGACTCCCCATTGGTGTATGGTGTACCTTTCTGTGTGGTTTACCTTTCTGTGTGGAGTTTGCATGTTCTCCCCGTGCATGTGTGGGTTCTCTCCGGGTACTCCAGCTTCCTCCCACAGACCAAAAACATGCTCATGTTGGGTTAATTGATTATTTTAAGTTGCCTGTAGGTGTGAGTGTGTGTGTGAATGGTTCTTTGTTTCTGTGTCAGCCCTGCGATTGAATGGCGACCAGTCCAGGGTGTACCCCGCCTCTCGCCCAATGACAGCTGGGATAGGCTCCAGCCACCCGTAACCCTGAACAGGAAAGAGGGTTAAGAAAATAGATGGATGGATGTCATCTTCTGCAGAAAGGAGCAGAGATAAGGAGCTCATGGTGCATTAGAGCTCTTTTTCTTTTGCAACCATAGTTCACATGGTCATGTTGAAATGAAAAGAGAACATATGGCCTCAAGTATGGCAGTTATTGTTGAATTATAGCAGAAATATGTTTGCACAATACAGAATCGTAATGCTGAGCACAGGAGAGAGTAAATAAAAGAGCAGACTGCAGGACTTGAGACAGATCTGGACTCTGGAGTGCAGTGAGTCAGTGAATAAAACACAGAGGAGGTGAAGAAAGATGCCCACAACTGAAGCTCCAATCTTAAATTCAGGCTAATGAAAACAGAGAACAACAGTGCATCTGTCACATTGTGCTTGGGTTTGTCAGTTCTCTGTTGCTTGATGTGTTCTTTATAGATGCACAAATAAAATCCCCTCATGGCTCTCAATAGATGAGAGGATGCCTTTCATTTTATTAAGTTACATTAAGTTATACTGAGTCCACTCTGATCGCAAAATGCATTAGTCCCAGGACTAGACTCTAATTCTTACTCTTAGGCTGCGCCCCAGTCAACCCAAAGGGTGAATTTTTCCCTACTGAAAACTCCAACCTCTGACCTCAGAGCATTCCAAACGTAGTGTTGGATGTTAAAAAAAAGTGTGTGTCAAAGAAAAGTTTGTGTTGATGTGGTAAACTGCAAGAAGATTTCACAGTAAAAAACTCTGGTATATCTATGTGAGGTAGGTCATGTGCTCTGAGCAAGCTTGAAGTCTTTTGTGCTCGTTGTGGATGAGGGTCTTTATTCTCTCAGGTGGTAAAACTGACCATTCTTTTTGGCAAAAAGCCTCCAGTTCCTGTAAATTCTTGGGCTGTCTTGTATGAACTGCAGGTTTGAGATCTCCCCAGAGTGGCTCAATGATATTGAGGTCAGGAGACTGAGATGGCCACTCCAGATGGCCACTCCAGAACCTTCACTTTATTCTGCTGTAGCCAATGGTAGGTCCACTTGGCCTTGTGTTTTGGATCATTCTCATGTGTNCAGTATTTTCTGATAACATGCTGCATTCATCCTTCATTCATCAGTTTGGACCAAGTTTCCTGAGCCTTTGTAGCTCACACATCCCCAAAACATCAGTGATCCACCTCCGTGTTTCACAGTAGGAATGGTGGACCTTTCATCATAGGCCTTGTTGACTCCTCTCCAAATGGAACAATGTTTATGGTTGTGGATGAAAGGTTCACTTTTGGTCTCATCGCTCAAAATGACTTTGTTCCAGAAGTTTGTCTCTGTGCTGTTTGACCTATTGTGAGCAGGTTACTTTGTGACATTTTGCACAGAAAATGGCTTTCCTCTAGCAGCTTGACCATACAATCCATTTTCCTTCAGGTGCCTCCTTATTGTGCATCTTGAAACTTCCACACCACATTCTTTTAGAGACTCCTTTATTTTTCAGCTGAAGTTATTTGTGGGTTTTTTTTTTTTTGCATCCTGACCAAATTTTCCTGGCAGTTTGAGCTGGCATTTTTGTTGGTCTGCCTGACTGAGGGTTGGTTTCAACAGAATCCCTCATTTTCCACCTGTTAATTAGAGTTTTAACTCTGGCATCCTGAAATCTCTAGATATCTTTTCTATCCCTTTCCTGTTTTATGTGATAGTTGGATCATCTTTTTCCTGCAGATCCTTTGACAACTCTTTTGCTTTCCCCATGACTCAGAATCCAGAAATGTCTGTGCAGCACTGGATGAAAGACGCATGTGTCTGTCAGGATTTCAGAAACTCACTGAGTTTTTATACACACACTGATTACAAGCTAATAGATCACAGGTGAGGATGGTTACCTTTAGGAGACATTCAAACACATTTGGGTCGACTTGTGTTTATCTTATCAGGACAAAATCACCAGAGTGTGCAAACTTTTGATCAGTATGGTTTTGAAAGTTTCTGATGTCATTATGATGTGAAAAAGAGTAAATACAGTCTTTTTGTTAATACAGGGCTTTAACCAACCTCTAACTATGAGTGATAGATTTTTTTTGTGTTATCAAATATATTCTCTGAAAAAAGCCAAGAAATCATAAATTCTGCCAGAATATGTGAACTTATGAGCACAACTGTATAATGGCAGATGTCCAAACAGAGCTTTATAGATGAACAATAACTGGTGCCCGTCTCATCTTACTAATAATGAGGACCAGCCCACTTTGCCATACAGGATGTAGTGATGAGTTGAGAAACTGTCACCAGTTGTGAATCTTAAGGTGGAATGGTGCACAAAGTCTGAGTGAGGTAGTTTCGGCATGTCTATAGTTTATATCTCCATAATCACATCTCCATATTCCAGAACTGATAAAAAAACTAGCTTCAATAATTTGTTTCTATAGGACATGGGAATCTTTGTTCTGTGCCTGTATAAATGTTGATCCAGCCAGATACCAGATATTTTCACCGAGCGACTCTTTCTATCTCGTGACCTTCCAGAGATGAAATATGTGTAGTACTATCAGCAGGATTTCTGGACCAGGTCAAATGCATGTATTCAGTTTTATCTGGGTTCAAACAGAATTTCAGATTGAAGAGAGCATTTACCAACCTGTGAAGCTCTTGCTGCAGTTTGTCAGTTGCCAATTGTGCAGTTTCAGTGAAGCAGTAAAGAATTATGTCATCAGCATAAAGGAGGGTGTTACAGAATGATAAAACAGGTCTAATGTCAGTGATAAATGTATCCGTCAGTCACATGAGCTGAGCTGTGCCTCTGATTGGATGACTTCGTGATCTCCACATCTTCTAAACTACAAATAGACTTAGACTTAGACTCCCTTTATTGTCATTGCACAAAAAACACAGCAGTGAGATTTGGCAACGAAATGTCGTTGCTTGGCTTCTGGTAGCAATAATAGAGAGTTGTTATAATTAAAAATATAGACTATATAACTTAAAAATAGTCTATATAACTGAAAATTAAAATAACAGTAGAAATAAAGTGCAATAGAGAATGAATAAATAAAACAGATTGTAAACAGCAGAATTTACAGTGCAGTACACATTGTAAAAATGGAGACATCATAGCAGCTGGGGGTGGGGGGGTGGGGGTTGTCATACCAGTCCCCAAGAAAGCTGCCATCAGATGACTAAATGACTACAGACCTGTCACCCTGACATCTGTGGTCATGAAGTCCTTCTAGAAACTGGTGTTGAGCCACCTGAAGGTCATCACAGACCCCTTGCTGGACCCCCTGCAGTTTGCCTACCAGGCAAACAGGTCAGTGGAGGATGCAGTCGACTTGGGTCTGAATTACATCCTGCATCATCTGGACTCACCGGGGACCTACACTAGGATCCTGTTTGTGGACTTCAGCTCGGCCTTCAACACCATCATCCCGGACATCCTGCACCAGAAACTCTCCCTCCTCTCTGTGCCAGCCTCCACCTGTCAGTGGATCACCAACTTCCTGACTGACAGGAGACAGCAGGTGAGAGTGGGGAGCATCACATTCAGCACCCAGACCATCAGCACCGGAGCCCCCCAGGGATGTGTTCTTTCTCCACTGCTCTTCTCCATCTACACTAATGACTGCACCTCAGGGGACCCCTCTGTCAAACTCCTGAAGTTTGCAGACGACACCACCGTCATCGGTCTGATCCAGGACGGAGATGAGTCTGCTCACAGACAGGAGGTGGAACAGCTGGCTCTCTGGTTTAGTCAGAACCATCTGGAGCTGAACCCGCTCAAGACGGTGGAGATGACAGTGGACTTTAGGAGAAATCACCCCCCCCACCACCACCATTCTGAACAACACTGTGTCTACTGTGGACACCTTCAAGTTCCTGGGATCCACCATCTCCCAGGATCTGAAGTGAACCCCTCACAGACAATCAGGAAAAAGGCCCAGCAGAGGATGTTCTTCCTGCATCAGCTCAGGAAGTTCAACCTGCCCCAGGAGCTGCTGATCATGTTCTACACCTCCATCATACAGTCTGTTATATGCACCTCCATCTCTGTCTGGTTTGGATTTGCCACAAAACTGGACAAACACAGACTGTAACGGACTATAAGGACTGCAGAAAAAATCATTGGTGTCAACCTGCCCCCCATCCAGGACCTGTACAGTTCCAGGGCCAGGAAACGGGCAGGAAGCATCGCTGCAGACCCCTCACACCCCGGACACAAACTCTTCAAGCTCCTCCCCTCTGGCAGGCGCTACAGATCACTGTGCGCTAAAACAACCCGTCATAAGAACAGTTTCTTCCCTCAGGCTGTCACCTTGATAAACACTAAACCATAACAGTGTCAGGAGATGTTCTCCTTCTCCTGCTCCTCTACCTCCTTCCAAGAGTAAGGGACATCCTCCTTAGACAAGGAGGTGCCCCCTTTCTCCCCTCTTTACTCTGCTTTTTCTGTTTCTCTCTGATTTTCAGAACCTGAACCCGGAACAGTACTGTGATTCAACACATAGATATTTAATGTAACAGCAGAATGTACTTTTTTTTTAAAATTATTTATTGTTTTATTTAACCCACTTTACAACTTGTTAAACTACCGCATTTAATGTCTGCATTCTTGCACTACTCACTATTGCACCATTATTGTATTTTTAGCCTATAAATATTAGTCTTGTCTATTTGCTTTTCTTTTGTGTTTATAGTTGTTGATAACACTCTTCATGCAAAATTTTATTATTATCATTTTACCTTTTATGCCTTACCACTACCTTGTACAAGAGAGCACAGTATACCATAACAAATTCCTTGTATGTTCAAGCAAACCTGGCGATTAAAGTTGATTCTGATTCTGATTCCGATGATCTTCTCCACTGTCCTCACCACTCTCTGCAAAGACTTCCAGTCTGAGGTCCTGCAGCTCCCAGACCAGACGTAGATGTAGCTGGTCAGCAGGCTCTAGATGGTCCCTCTGTAGAAGGTGGTTAGGATGGGAGGGAGGAGGGAGGCTCTTCTCATCCGCCACAGGAGGAGCCAAGGTGGGGGGCGAAGGGCTGCTCTGAATGCCTTCTTGATGTTTGTGTAAACCTCGTCCAATGGATTCTCCCCCCTAGTAGCAAAATCCACATGCTGGTAAAAATTCAGAAGCACAGTCTTCATGTTGGCCTGGTCAAAGTCCCCAGTAACAATGAAAACGGCCTCTGTGTGTGGATTGCATGTTGCTGATGGCACGGTGGAGAACACTCAGGGCTTGTTTACAGTTAGCACTGGGGGGGATACAGTAACAATGATGATGCTGGTTCCCGGGGAATTCCCGGGGCAGGTAGAAGGGTCTGCATCTCACAATCATAAACTCTATGTCCTTACAGCAATGACTGGAGACTAGAGTAGCGTTGTTACACCAGCTGTTATTAGTGTAGATGCAAACACCACCTCCCCGGGTTTTACCTGTGAGGGCAGGGCTCCTGTCGGACCTGAATGCTGTTAGCCCGTCCAGGCTGATGGCGTTGTTGGGGACGGAGGATTTGAGCCACATCTCAGTGAGAATGAGGGTGCAGCAGTTTCTTGTCTCCTGTTAGGTGCTTAAGTCCAGCTTCAGGTGGTCCAGTTTGTTTTCCTGGGAGCGTACGTTGGCGAGCAGGGCTGATGGCGGTCGCAACGAGTTAGCTTTTAGCTTAGCTGTAAGACCACAGCGGCAACCGCGCTTCTGCTTCCTCTCACACTGCATCCAATATCTCCAGGGGCGGCCTCTGCTGGGGGGACACTCTGCTGCTCTATAGGCCGCTGGATCTGACCGGCACAGCAGACCAAGGTTTCGTAGAGCGGTCCATGTCTCTGGGCTTACGGGATCTAAATTGTTACCTTTGTTAAGACTGATGATAACCTGACGGTCACATACTATTCTTGCACCTTTATTCTGAGCTTTCGATGCTGAAAAGACTGGTCTAGATGGAGAAGTTGCCGACAAAGTGACTGTGCTACCAGGAGCCGCGGCAGCTGCAGCCAGTCAGGGTGCCGCCATCTTGAATACATACAAATGCAGCAAAAACTGTAATCTAAGCAAGTAATTATGTTTTAATTTTGGTAAACTGTGTCTTTATATTGTTGATTTAAGCCACATTCACCAGACCAGGTCATAAAATTGTCTTTTAAAAAAGTTTAAGATTTTAACACTTCTGCATAGTCCCATGTTTTCAAAATGGAGGTTGCTGCTTGTTCTGCACCCGACTCAGAGGACATTTTTGCCTCAGTTTTGTACAGAGAAAGGTTCAGGAGACATGCAATCCACCCTTTTTTACAGTCCCAAACAGTGAAAGACGGGGCCCTGGTCGAGAAACATCTGCATGGAACGAAAGTGCTGTTTTTCTTTTTTTGTCTAAAATAAGGACGGAGTGTTTGAAATATTCCCTGTGTGAGCTCATGAGTCTTCCTCAAACAGTCACACCTGCAGCTGAGAGAATCAGCCCATCTGTCTAGTAAACATTTATATTTTGACATTTATGGCCTTGTTTAGACTTAAAGAGCTACTACCTGAGCTCTGAAATGAAAACCACCTGAAAGCCAACTGAAAACAGACAGAAACTACAGATGATGCTGAGAAAAACAGCCCCATCTCTGAGACTCCATCAGAGTGAAGAGGTTCAATAAGTCAGAGTAAAACACTCCACACACAGCTGGATTGTAGAGTCATATTGCTTCTTTTTGCAGCCTTTGTCCTGACAATTAACTAATAACCTCTCAGAACTATTGCATCTGTGGAGCTGGGAGATCATTAAACAGGAGGCAGATTTATTACAACTCTGACTGCTTCATTTAATTTCCCAGAGGGCTACAAAAACGGATTACTTTTCATTTATTCATGTCAAGAGGGAGCTCACGATACAACTAAACACCCTGGGCCTTTTTGTGGGGCTCAGAACGGGGGGAGAACACCAAGGCTGGGTGTGTGCCGAACGTTTGCGAGCAGCTGCAGAAAATGAAAGGTTTGAGATTTATCAAACACAACTGAAGACATGTCAGACTAAAGCTTGGACTAAAAGCCTCTCTGGCGGCTCTTTGAAGTTCACAGAATCCAAATGTTGGACAGAAAGCAATAACTCTGACAAGTCTGCTCTGCTCTAATCTTTACTAGTGGGGTGCTGAAAATCCAGAGGACAGGATCACTTTCCTTCAAATCAGTCATTAAAGAAACTTACCCCAAATGTCTCACTGTCTGTTAGTGCACACTCTTGGTGTCCAGGCCTGTCTCTAACAGCTAAAATACACTGCATCTGTCTCTGCTGCGTCACGGCAAAAAATTAATTAGGATTCAGTCAAGTCAATGTGTCAACTCACACTGCAGCCGTTCACTTCAGTCCAGCTGTGTGCCCACGCCAGCGAACCACAAGTGATACGCAGCAATCCTATTTCTGCCGGACGACGCAGCTGTGATGCATACATTTAACGCAGGGGAGATTATATTTAACTTGACTATGTAGCAGCATAGAATTAACGCTGTTTGTACGTAGCTCAGGTAGGTTTTTGGTTCAATTAATGGGGCGCCTCTCTGGGCCAATCGTGGCAAAGGGGAGAGAATTTAAGTTGTGGTCCTCCCCCTGCTTCTTCCTCTCTCTGCTCTTGTTGGCTTCCGGGTCGCGCTGTGCGAGGGCGACCGCGTGGTTTAAGTTGTGTGCTCCGGTGTTGTGCGTCTCTGCTCCGGTTTGTGGTGAGTCTCCTCTCCGTCTCCCTCTCTCTGCGTTTAACGGAGCATGCTCAGATGGCTAACGCTAGTGTGATCACAGGTGGACACTTGTTGCCGTTGGCTCTCTCTCTCTCCCTCCTCTGGTGCGTGTGTGTGTGTGCGCGCTCGCCGCGTCTACTGTTGAGGTAAGTGTAGTTTTATAATGTAGGTCACGGCCGCATCGTTGTCAGCTTTCAACTGTGCTAACGCTAGTGTCTGTTAGGTGAAACTGACGTCACCACCAGCTGATCGGACCGCTGCTGCTTTGTGGGGGGCTGCTCCACTGCTGCTTTGTGGAGGCTGCATCTACTCTGCTTGGAGGAGCTGCGCTGCTCTGTTTACATTTACTCTGCTTTGTGTGGGGCTGCCTGATTGCGTTTACTCCGCTTTATGTGGGGCTGCTCTACCCTGTTGTGGGTCGTGAAGGGTGTCGTTGGGGCCATTTGTGCCTGGTAGTCACCCACCAGGCCCCACGCATCCCCGTTTAAGGGCTCCGACTTCCCCACCAGTCTTAACTCTTTGCCTTATTTTAAACGTGATTGTATTAACCTGGTTTGTGTATTATTTCTTTAGGTTTGGGGTTATTTTGTGTAGCTTTTGGGTTTAGTTTGTTTTGTTTAGTTTGTCTTTTGGGTTGGGTTGTTTTGTGTAGGTTTGCCTTTCTTTTCCTTTTGTTTAGATCTTTGGTATAGTTATTCATTTTGTTATAGCGTTTGGGGTTTCTTTTGAGTAAGAATCTCTTTTGTTTTGATTCATTTTTGTGATTATATTTAGGAATTAGTTTCTTGTTTCATCTTTTGTGGCATTGATTATCATTTTCTTTTGGTTTATTCATCCCCTAATTGTGTTTCCTTTGTTTCAGCTGCTGAGGGCCAGTGGTGGTGGTGCTGGTGCCAGGTGGTGGGATCCCCCCCTTTTGGTGTGCTGTGTCTTCCCGGGATTTGGTTTGGTCACTACCCTGTGTGTGTGTCACTTGTGTCTGGGTGCTTTTCATTTGCTTTCTTTCAGTTGGTGGATACCTCCCCCTTCACTAGCCCTCCTCTCCACAGGTACCCTCAGCACCTGAATATTTCTTTTGTTTTTCTTCCCTTCCCCGTTTGTGTGAGTGCTGTTTTAATGACCATGTTTTAAAAATTTGTTTAACAATAAAGATCGTTTTTTATTACATTGGAAACCACGTCTCAAGCCTTTGAGTATAACGAACCTGTGTGTCCTGTGTGTTAAACTGTTAATTCCCTGGGTGAAATTCCCAGGGTGGCGTTGTCTGGCAACTGAGAATTTTGTATTAACTTTGGTTAAGGTGAATACCAGATGTACTAAAACAAAATTAAACTTTGACGTAACCACTTAGCCCTCGCCACAACTACAAGGAAGAAAAGACAGAACGAGCAGAGAAACGCCAGGGTTCAGCAGATTTATGGTTTTACAGTCCAATATGAATGAAGAGAGACTTATCTATAAAATGAGGAGCACGGGAACGTCTCGATCTCACAACTGTCCCTCAGCCCTGCGACTTTGTGGACATAACACGCAGCCAGTGTGAGTTGACAAACGCAGTCAACACGCACCCGACGGAGATGCACCGCAGACGGATGCAGTGTGTTCCCCCCATAAACCCTGAGCTGTGTGCTTGCAAACAAACACCACTGCACAAAGGTTCGCACAAAATGCTTGACTTAGCTGAAACTAAAAGGCTAGTAATTAAGTAAAAATGCTCACAAAGTGATCAACAAAAATCACAGCAATGCTGAAGCAACTCAAGAAAAAAGTAAACTGAAAGTCACAGCAATGCTGGAAAAACTCGATGAACAGAGTAGCAACAAAAAAAATCACAGTATCTACTTGAGGGGGAAAAAAGGAAAGAGAATCAAACTGAGGTGAACAGGACACATGGGTCTTGGACAAAGCTGGCACATAAGACACAACATGGAACTGTGGGTAACCAGGATCCAAGATCAAGCAAGGGCTGAGGGAGCAGTTTGGTGAGATAATCCAATAAAGGGAAGTGATGAAGAGTGAACCAGTGTCTTATCTTATTTTCAAGTCCTAACATCTGGAAATCCTGTTTTGGGCCAAAAAATGTAAGTTGGCTTCTTTTCAATATACATGTCTCATTTAACGCTAAAGCCAATCACCATGCTGCAACACTTTTCTCAATGTTCTCATTTTACACATCCACTGTGAGGGACAGGAACATTGGAAGCTATCACTCACATAAACTCACATAAACTCACATAAATTCACAAACACACTCCTCTCACTGGAAGCTCGTCCAATGAACTGGAAAGATCCTTCAGGCTGGAGCTTGGCCTGACAGAGACACTCCTCTGATGTCAGTGTGATGTCACTTTCTGTCTGTCTGTGTGTCTGATGGATCATTCTACTGCAGGGGGGAAAAAGTCAGTAAACTTTCTGAAAGTCTCACTCAACGTGTACAAAAGTAACAAGGGCTACAGAGTAAGAGTCTGAATTCATGAACTAATCTTAAGGCCGCATTGAGCGGCACAGAAAGTTCATGAAAGCAATGTGAGACTTATTTTTTGATTTGCATTTTAATTGATTGATTGAAATTGTTTATTTTGAACATGTTGAAAATGTTGAATGTGAACACACAGACTTTACTTATAATAAAAAAAAGGTAAAAAAACAAAAACAAAACAACAATATTGCATTAAAGCTATGCCATCACCAGTATGCTTTAAATTCTATTCAAACATCTAAAAACGTATGTAATCTTTTGTACTTTTATGTAGTCTTCATTTTCACTGGAATTCTTTCTTGGGAGTCAAAACAAACGCTAAAGTGCCCCCCTGCCTGGTGAACCACACTAATCCGCCCTTTTGGCTTGCTTAAAACGTGATAGTGTCCTCCTCTGAGTGTCAAAACATATGCCTGAGTGCACTCCCGGGAGCCAAACCACACTTAAGCGCCCCATCAGGAGCCAAATCACATGGATGTTGTAAGTTCCTTTTTTTCTTCTGCCCCTGCCCTCGAAAAGGTCTGTGCACACCACTGGAGCCCAACATACACAACAATCATCTCACCATACAGCAGTACTTCATATCAAAGGAAAGCTATTCTGTATGCCTGTACTTTGTGCATGTAGGTATAACCCCCCCCCCAGAAGATTCAGAGATGATGACTTATTTTCCTTGTTTTAATAAAGAAAAGAACAGGATGATTTCTTGTGCCACCCATCCTTCAATTCAACTGCAGTCAGGCCATTCGTGCTATAGATAAATGTGGTTTTACTATCCAGGTTTTACAATCTGTTGTGTATGTAAAACAAATGTTATACAAGGTTACGGTTTGTCATGAGGGTAGTGGCACTGATGAAATTAAGGTTCTCTTGGCAAATGGCTGATGCTACAAATCCATGAAGGAAGTCAAATCGTTGGTTATTTTTGAAACACAACAAGTTGCATTAGAAAGCAAATGCTCAATTGAATTTCAGAAAGTGTAGCTGCAGCACTACCTAGAATTTACAGGACCTGGAGGCTTTTTGCCAAGAAGAATGGTCAGTTTTACCATCTGAGAAAATAAAGACCCTCATCCACAACGAGCACAAAAGACTTCAAGCTGTCATTGATGTTAAAGGGGGGAATACAAGGTATTAAAACCTGGGGGATGTAAACTTTTGATCCGGGTCATTCTGGAAGTTTCTGTTGTCATTATGATTTAAAAAGAGTAAACACAGTTGTTTGTTATTAATGTCTTAACCCAATACTAACCATGGTTGAAAGAAAATGTTTTGTTATATTCTGAAAAAAGGACAAGAAATCATAAATTCTGCCCGAGCAGGTAAACCTATGAACACTGCTGTGTATCACACTTAAGTAAGCAGTGGGATACCACACCACTGAACTTGAATGTTTTTAAAATCTGAGCTGTAATGCAGTGCTGTGCCAGGTTTGAAAGGACTACTGAAAGGCCTCATGGTCACACTATTAAAGATAAATGATTTTAATCCAGCAGCTTGTAAAGCATTTTAGAGGCCGGTCACGCTGCTGTCACAGCTCCTTCATCCTGTCCCTGCAGAGCGCCTGCTCCGCCTATCATACACCTCCACCTCACACCACTGTTCCCTGCTATTCAGAGCCCGTTTTTGTCCAAGTTGTGCCTTTTTTCCACGGGTGTCGTGTCAGGCTCCGCTTACATCACAAGATCTGCAGAGCTTCGGTCTGTTCCACTGCTGATAAAAATACATAATGCAAATGCTGCACTATCAGAGCGGGATGCAAACCTGACAATCTGTTCCACTGCTCTGCCGATGGGAAGCGTGGGGCCAGAACACTAGGTGGCACACACACACACACACACACACACACACACACACACACACACACACACATACACACGGTCAGCTTCTTAAAATATGTTCGAGTCTTTCTTTTCTTTTCTTTAGAATAAATAATCTTTTATTTTGCCTGAATTGACTATTTATGACAAGCTTGTTTTTTCTATTTTCTGAAAAACCTAAAAATACCACTGAGGCGATTATTTTAAGAGGGCGACCATGCACAGCTCCTATCCTCTGCATGCTCGGAGTGATGATAAGGAGCAGTCTTGTAGGGGGCCAGAGGTGTGTCATGGCCCCGTGTATCAGAGCTGAAGCTCTCTGTTGCATTGAAAAGACTCTGCTGGGGCCTAACACTGCTGGACGTACTGTGTGACATATGGACAGAAAAAAAATGACTCTCTCTTTACTGCAGCACACACACCCACAGTGTCCTAAGTTGTCTCAGTTTTTGGGTAAAACGTGACGTCACCCGCTGAGCCATCAGGTGCAGAGAGAGACTGAGCTGCCAGGAACAGACAGTGTGTGTGCAGTGTGTTTGGAGGCTCACTGAGAGACAGGGGATGGTGGGATGGCAGAGAATCTGAGCTGCCAGCATGTGTGCAGACATTTTAAGCAATGATAACCACATTAAGTTCAGTCAGCGACTGCGCTGGCAGCAGAGCAGCCTGGCTGCAGGCCAGCTGTGGGAGAGAGAACAGAGGTGATAATGTGATGATTGGAGTTTTAGTTCTGCAATTATCCCGCAGATTCATAGCCGCTGTGGATGCAGAATTAATCATGTTTGTTCTGCGGAGCCTCAGCGGACAAAAGGAGAAGAGTACGAGACTGTTTGCAGAGGGGGAAGAATAAATGGTCTGCAAGGAAACAAAATTTTCAGAAAACGTTCTCCTTCTAGAAAATAATGACTATCCTCTTTGTTGATAAAGTGAATGAAACAAGCTGCATGGGACCAAAACAAAAGATGTTTAGGGACAATGGCTGACTTCACCTCAACACAGATGGATGTAACCACAACCCCACTTCCACTGAAGTTGGGACGTAGTTTGAAACTAAGGAAAAACAGCATACAATGATTTGCATGAGCATGTTGTCCTCTGTGTTACATCAATTTATGAATTTATGGCCATTTTTCAGAGAAAATGAATGATAACACAAAAACTTTTCTGTCACTCATGGTTAGTGATTGGGTGAAGACATTTAGACATTTACTAAAAATAACTGTTCACTCTTTTTAAATCATAATGACAACAGAAACTTCCAAAATGACCCTGATCAAAAGTTTCCATCCTCTGGTGATTTTGTCCTGATAACATGAACAAAATTTGACACAAATGTGTCTGAATGTCTCCTAAAGGTAACCATCCTCACCTGTGATCTATTAGCTTTAATCAGTGTGTGTGTATAAAAGGTCAGTGAGTTTCTGAGCTCCTGACAGACACTTTCATCCAGTGCTGCACTGATATTTCTGGATTCAGAGTCATGGGGAAAGCAAAAGGATTGCCAAAGGATCTGTGGGAAAAGTTAATCCAACTGTGTAAAACAGGAAAAGGATATATAAAAAGATATCTAAGGATTTCAGGATGCCAATAAGCAGAGTTCAAACTCTAATGAAGAAGTGGAAAATAAGGGACTCTTTTGAAACCAAACCATGGTCATGTAGAGTAACAAAAATTTCAGCTACAAATGCCAGGAAAATTGTTCAGGATGCAAAGAAAAAATTGTCAGAGAGGCCTCTCTGGAGACAGGGAGGGGTGTGGCTTGTGCTAAAGGGGGGACAGCCCACAGAAACAGCATGTTCTCAGTAGAGCTGACTGGAGAGAGTTTTCAGGCTGAAGTGAAGGAAAAAACTAATTTTTTAGACAATAAACTTCAAACTGACTGTTCTGGGACCTCAGAGACCTGTATGAACCTGCTAAAAAGGAGCATCATATGGGACCTTTGATCCAATCTGTGTATATCACAGCACTAACATTACCAAAATATGTGCTGGATTTTTTATAGAAAAAAATAGTTCACTTCCTCTGGAGTCAATATTTAGAGGTGGTGGGAGGTCAACGGGTCAAAGACGGCTCAGGCTTGTTAGGAGTACAGAGAAACATGATCCTAGTGCTCAGGGGTCATCTACAGAGAGCAGTGCTGAAAAAACAGGGTTATATAAGCCCATGATAAAACTTCATTAATAAAACCATGCAGCAGAGTGGATGTGTGGAGCGCCTCTGAAAGAAAAGCACATCATATAAATCAGAGCTGTTGGCTCTGTGTGACAGCCAATCCCTTTTATGAACAGAGATGAATTCATAGAGCTCATACAGCACACAGTGTGAGTTATAGCTTTATTTCATGTCTTTATTTCTCTATGGTCGGGCTCCAATTGAAGCTGCTTTTATTCTACTTGACCATGAAGCTGAAGGGTTATTTGGTTGCTCACCATGGACATTCATAGTAAGATTCCAGACCTGAAATTTACCTGAATTAAAAAAATAAATAAATGACTAAAATAAGCCAATAATTGTGTATGTTGTTAATGATTGTGGTGCATTAAGTGGTGCAGTCCACCAAAATAAAATGAGAACTTTGTGTGTTATACGCTGTCTCCATGGACAGTTTGGTTGGGCAGAGTAACTGTAAACCAACAATTAAGTTTGAAGCCACAGAGTTGGCGGTCTTGTGACAAAAATGGTGATAGAGTTGAAAGCACTATCATATGCAGGCAGGTGGGGACAGCTGCCTGTGTGAGAGAGGTGTTAAAAATGTCCGTCAGTACCTCAGCAAGCTGGTCTGCACAGCCCTTCAGCACCCGCCTAGAGATGTTGTTGGGACCAGCAGCTTTTCGTGGGTTGATCCTCAGGAGGGTCCTCCTCAGCTCTGCTGCAGTCACGCTGAGGGGCTCTTCTCCTGGTGGAGGGGTGAGTCTGTTTTTGGTGGAATATATGTATATAATATATATATATATATATATATTTCTTTTTCCCTTTTCATACAAAGTGTCTATATTCCTATTATTTCTGATTTGTAGTTACTTAATATCTGTTCTTTTATGTATTTGATATTTAATGTTTTTTCTTACTTGTTTTTGTACAAAGAGAGCACAGTTAAACCGAAGTCAAATTCCTTGTATGCTTCTTGAAGATACTTGGCAAAAAGGGCGATTCTGATTCTGATTCTGCTCACACACCTAGCAGAGTTTCAGATTTATATTCAGACCAGGAAATTATTATAATTTATTAAAGCAGCTGGTGCTCCATATGTGAGTTTACCCAGCCATGAAGTAATTGGCTCTGGATGATAATTTAAACATAAGTCAGCTTCATCCTCCACCCTGTTGCATTTTCAAAGCTCAGTCTTGATTTCCAACCAGAAGAGTTTCTCTCATGCTGGAGTGACACTAGATCACTGTCTGTTCAGTGTCCAGTCTGTAGCGTGCCTGCGTGCGCCCTCATCCATCAACAGTTAAACATGTGTTTCAGCTTCCTAAAGGTCACTTGAGAACATATTTTTGGCTCCCAAGAAGGACACTTGAGCATGTCTTGGCTCCCTGCAATAACCTTTAGCATGTGTCTTGGCTTCTGCGAGGGGCACTTTGGCACACCTTGGCTCCAAAGGTGGTACACTGACACATTTTGACTCCCAAGAAAGACATTTTTGCATGTGCCTTTGTTCCCAAGAGGGATACTTTAGCATGTGCTTTGGCCCCCAGAAAGGGAACTTTGACACATCTTGGTTTTGGAGAAGATGATTTGGAGCATTTGTTTGTCCACAAGAGGACACGGTAGCACACATTTTGTCTCACCGGGACCCAATGTTGTAGTTGAGTCCTCGCTTGAGTCCAAGTCGAGTCCCAAGTCCTCAGTGCTCGAGTTCGAGTCGAGTCTGAGTCACCAAAATGAAATCCGAGTCGAGTCAGAGTCCAAGTCCTCTTCATCTGAGTGGAGTCCAGGTGGAGTCCTCAGTACCTCAGCCCAAGTCCTGCAAGAGTCCCCAGAGGAGGAAACAGGAACTCACAAAGTGGAGTACCTTGCTTTTTGTGTTTCAAAGTTGTTAAAACAAATTTAAGTCCGATAATGGAGGGTTCATGTTCTGTATCACTTGCCTTGTAAGGAGTTTTATTTTGAAGAAGGTGCTTTTGTTTTGAAATGGCCTGTCAATCAAAAAGGCGTCAGGTGCCTGCGCTCCACAACACCGAACGGAGCAGAGAGAGAGGGACGTATGAGGATTTGTGATATCCTATAATTTACATGTAGCTGACAAGTTAAATGTCACAACCACCACAAGGAACAGGAAAAAGACTTTTACAAGTTCTCCCAGGATCCTCTCTGTGAAGGAGACATCACTCGGTCTCCTGGAGGCTGAATATCACCACAACACCCATCTTCTTGTTTTTCTGCTTGAGATACAAATCTCCCTGTCTTCACTTTTACTTATTTTTCACACAGTGAAATTGTAGCTCTGATTTTTTAAGTTCTAGCAGTAAAATACTCTAAAACACAAAACCTGTGGCTCCTCCTTTGACGTCTTGCCCCACACTGTTGCTGAAGGAGACGCATGTAAACACACATGCAGGAAAACAAACACACGTTTCAGCTGCAGCCTGAAAAATTTGGACCTTTGACCAGAAGAAATAAGAGATGAAACTTAACAAAGCATGAATTGAGAAATGACCTTGAGTCCTTCGAGTCCTCCCCTGAGTCCTCATGTATCCAGAGCTCGAGTACGAGTCCAAGTCTGTGTCATCAGAGCAGGAGTTTGAGTCAAGTCACAAGTCCAGCATATACAGACTCTAGTCCGACTCGGGTCTGAGACCTGGACTCAAGTACTACAACACTGGTGGGACCTTCATCCACAGCCTCGACCAACCCAAAAACAGAGCTAAATGACCTTACTTGCATTACACACTAGCTATTCATAGCTTCATGTGACGTCATGCTCCCTAAGAAACGCCCCCCTGGAGGGCAAAACATTACGCTTGCCCGCCACCTACAGCAACAATAACAATAACACTACATCACAATGCTGGACAGCTGTTGTGCGGCCGGATGTGCAAACCGTCGGTAGGGAAAGCCGGGATT
Source organism: Thalassoma bifasciatum (assembly GCA_008086565.1). Taxonomy (NCBI): domain Eukaryota; kingdom Metazoa; phylum Chordata; class Actinopteri; order Labriformes; family Labridae; genus Thalassoma; species Thalassoma bifasciatum. The sequence continues at coordinate 50,911 of RPOG01003027.1, read as the reverse complement.
GTGTTTTTGTCGCATTCCGTCCGAAAAAGAAAACCCTGAGAGGAGAAATCTGTGGATCAGCGCTGTCAAGCACAACTCTGTCCCTGGGGAGCACAAACTTTGGCAGCCCTCCAAATAAAAGCGAATCTGTAGTGAACACTTCATCAGCGGCAAGCAGTAATTAATACTCAAGCCTCAGTCAATTGAACAAATGTGTATTTATCTGTTTATTAATTATCATAGTTTTAGCTATAAATCGGATCGTTACGTAGCTAAATGCTACGTGTTTGATGTGGTTTGTCGTCCTAGCGGCCAACTGCCGTGATCAGAATGAATTAATGTTAGCTAGCTAAAATTGAAGACATACACTGTGGCACTATTTAATTTTTAGACATAAAAAAAAAAAAAAAAACTTTTTCAAATAAAAATAGTTTTTAATCGGTTGAGGCAATCTAAAAACTTTTTTCCTGTAATAATTTGCTTATTGTCAGCAAGGACCTGGCGGTGTGTAATTGCTCAAATACCCAATCCAGTGCTCTATATGGGTCACAAGTGCCCAACACTTCTAGCTTGTTTCAGTATCTCTCCTTCTCGGCCGCTGACAGGTGAGATAATTTTTTTTTTTTTTTTTTTTTTTGTTATGTTCCCAGAGGTTTCATTACGCGCTGTCATTTTTGAACATTGTTTTGCCCTCCAGGGCTTCACGTGACTGAAAGCTATGAATAAGGCGGAGTATGCGGGATTATTCCTGAAAAATAAAATTTCAACTTCACAGGGATAATCTTGCTCAATTGTCATCTCTGGGCCTCTGTACTTGTGTGTCAGTGTCTGTGTTTGCCTCACTTTCTCCTAGACCCCTCTGCCTGTTTTGTTGATGTTTTGGTTGACTCAGGACATTTCTGGGCGGAGAGTAGGAGTTGTTATTGGTGGTAACCAGCCAATCACAGCTCACCCAGTGTGCAAGTGACTTTGTGTGTTGTTGATAGTGAGTGGGTGAAGCTATTCTAAGCAGCTACAATAGCGGCTGTGATACAGAGAAAGAATGATTCTATATTTGCAGCGTATCTCATTTACCAGCAGGAAGTCAGGCTCTTGAGCTTCTCTCACGCAATGCTGCAGGTGCTGGCAGGGCTGTTTTTTACAGTCTGTGGTGTGTTTTTATGAAGCTAAGTCTGTTAGCAACGCTGTTAGCTATGATAGGAGGCAGTGAGCATGCACAGTCGCTGGCTCTGAGCCACAGAGGAGGGGACAAGTTAAGGTGTTGTATGTAAATTAATTTACGAAACTTTTACAAAAATTCCTGCATACTCTGCCTGTAAGGGCAGGGTGATACACTCATCCTGCAAGTTCAGGACAACAGTTACATTGTTGCAGCAGAGTCACCCCCCCATCAATCTCATGATCTGTATTACCCTCACATGGAAGAAGACCTTGAGCTACACAAACTCCTGTGCATGAAACAGAGACTAACTCTCCACCATGGCCTTAGAGCTGGAGCTTTTGCCCTCTCCCCAATAATCCTCTCAACTCAACTCCCAGAAGGTGTCTGCTCCTCTTGCTGTGCTCTTGGTTTCTGATGTATTTTGAGGTTTGGTGCTTTCTGCCCAACCTTTTGAGGCTTCTTCTCAGGAAATCATTAATGTCCCTCTTCCTGAAACACAACCACAGAGGATGGAAAGTGCTCACCTCTGGCCTCAGAGTGCCTCATTAAGGAACACATCTGTGGTTTATTTGAAACGGTTTCCTGTGAATTCACTTCTGCTTGAATGAAACGCTCTGCAGGAGAAGGAGGTGGCGCAGCATCCCTGGGGACACTCCCTGGATCTACACAGGAGGGTGGTGGGTGAGCGCAGCGTACAGGATGGATTTCTAAATGCCCCTGAAGCTTCCTCATCTTGCAGCTCTGACTCTCTCTTCTCCTGATTTCAGTCACTAAAAGGAACCAGAAAGAGGAGGAGAGACAGATGAAATTGATCATGAAATATTGATGTTAAGATGTGGTTCTCCCTGCAGTGCTTTCATGTCTAGATAGTGTTTCATTTCCTCATTCTGGACCATCATATGAGTCAAATGATGTTTGCACCCTGCAGCGCTGCTTTATCTGTGCTCTTTATTCCACTGTTGATTGTTTTAAGCTGAACTCAGAGAAAATTTAACTGTTGAAAAAAAGCCAGGAGCTGCAGCAAAACATGTCTCTCTGCTCACTGAGGCTTTTTTTTAATCTGCCCTAAAATTAAATCAGGATGTTTGGCTGTTGCGACCTTCTCAGAGGAACATGAATTTAATACAAGGGGTGAATTGAAAGACTGAGCTTATTTCTTCTTTAATAATAACACTCAAGCCTGCCATGATTAGATATACATAAAAAAAACACTGTCGCGGGTCAGATTACAAATAAAAAAAATCTAGAAAAACTGACAGACAAAACATTAAATTCACCAAAGAAATGGTGCAAAGCAGAGCAGGTCAATAAAAAAATCCATAGGAAGAATAAAAACAGGTTTGAGACAAAAGTTATGTAAAATTCAAAACCTTGTCTATTCGAAGAATGCTCTATGGAAGAGAAAAGTTTTTAACAGTTTTTGACGTGACTGTCCATGAGGCTTTAACACGTTTATGGACAATGTCCCAGAGGTAGGGTGTGGTGGAGCCCTACCTGTGTGAGGAGCTTATTTTGGGTGTGAGGAGGTGTCATGTGGTGGTTCTTGGGGTAAACAGTTCCCTAGCTCTACGATTATTTTCCCTTGTGTGCGTGCATGTGTGTGTGTGTGCGTGCAGGTGTGTTTGTGTGTGTGTGTGTGTGTGTGTGTGTGTGTGTGTGTGTATGTGCGTGTGTGTGCGTGTGTGTGTGTGTGTGTGTGCTTGTATAAAAGGTCAGTGAGTTTCTGAGCTCCTGACTGATACTTGCATCTTTACTCAGTGCTGCATCGACATTTCTGGATTCTGAGTCATGGGGAAAGCAAAAAAAATTGTCAAAGGAATTTTCAGGAAAAATAAATTGAACAGTACAAAATAAGAAGGGGTTGTAATAAGATATCAAAGGAATTAAGGATGTAAATAAGCAGAGTTCAAATTCTGATTAAGAAGTGGAGAGAGAGGGATTCTGTTGAAACCAACCACCGTCAGGTAGACCAACAAACATTTCAGCTACAACTGCCAGAGAATTTGTTAGGGATGCAAAGAAACTGACAAATAACTTCAGCTGAAATACAGGACTCTGAAAAAAAAAAATCAGGATACACATAGGAGGCACTTGAGGAAAAATAGGCTGCATGTTTGAGTGGACACAAGAAAGACATTTCTACAGAAAGTATCTCTTAAAAAAAAAAATAATAATAATAATAATAACAAACCTCAAAACTTCTGGAACAAAGTCATTTGGAGTGATGAGACCAAAAGTGAACTTTTTGTCCACAACCATAAACATTGTTCCATTTGGAGAGGAGTCAACAAGGCCTATGATGAAAGGTCCACCATTCCTACTGTGAAACACGGAGGTGGATCACTGATGTTTTGGGGATGTGTGAGCTACAAAGGCTCAGGAAACTTGGTCCAAACTGATGAATGAAGGATGAATGCAGCATGTTATCAGAAAATACTGGAGGAACATTTACACTCATCAGCTCAGAAGCTGCACATGAGACGTACTTGGACATTCACGCATGACAATGATCTAAAACACAAGACCAAATCAACCTGCCATTGACTACAGCAGAATAAAGTGAAGGGTCTGGAGTGGCCATCTCAGTCTCCTGACCTCTATATCATTGAGCCACTCTGGGGAGATCTCAATTCTGCAGTTCATGCAAGACAGAGCAAGAATTTACAGGAACTGGAGGCTTTTTGCCAAGAAGAATGGTCAGTTTTACCATCTGAGAAAATAAAGACCCTCATCCACAATGAGCACAAAGAATTTCAAACTGTTATTGATGTGAAAGGGGGGATGAACCTGGGGGATGGAAACTTTTCATCAGGGTCATTCTGGAAGTTTCTGTTGTCACTATGATTAGAAAAAGATTTAACTTTTTTTTTCCATAAATGTCTTTACCAAACCTCCAACCGTGAATAACACAAAGGTTTTTGTTATCATTCATATTTTCTGAGAAAAGGCCAAAAAATCAGAAATTCTGCTGGAGGGTGTAAACTTTTTGGCACAACTGTGTAAGAGGGTGAAAAAGAAATAATGAAAACACAAAAACCACAGGTGTCCAAATCAAAAGAAAGAGATTTGATGTGCTGTGTTTTTAAAATGTTACAAACTGTTCTTTCCTCTTTTGGATAAAGTGATTAAGAGAGGGGTGTGTTAAAGGTCCCATATCACTCTCCTTTTAAGCAGGTTCATATAGCTCTCAGAGGTCCCAGAATAGTTCATTAGAAGTTGTTTTTTTCTCTGAAAACTGTTTTTTTTCCGGACTTTAGCCGACCTGAAAACTCTCTCAAGAGAGCTCTACTGAGAACACGCTGTTTTTGTGGGCTGTCTTGCTTCAGCGCAAGCCACGCCCCTCCAGGCCCCTCTCTTTCACAGAGGTGGGGAGGGGCGTGGCTTGTGTTCAGTTGGACCCAGAATCTGATCCAGAAGAAGAGGCTCCTGGAGAAAATCGACCTCTGTGGCTGCAGCAGGACGTGTTTGAATGGTAGGTAACAAGTGTATTGTGTCTCCATATTTGTTTTTTACTTTTTTCGTGTGTTGGTGCACAGTTGCTTACATGTAGCTAGGTAGCATTAGCTTCTGCTAATGTAGACATCTCCACCATCTCCTCGTTACTTGGAGCTCTTTTGGTGAATGCTCAATACTGTTAAAAAAGTTCAGTTATCTCCACCGACTGTATTCCTGCAGTCTAGAGAACATTGTTTGTCTTCAAAGGATTTTTACCAGCTTCCACTACTTGCCAATGCTCAGTTGGACTTCTATAAGCTTGTAATAAGAGACTACTTGTGTTTGATGCTGACAAAGTAGGCCTTAAAAAATATTATCAAAAAAAAAATCTAATTTTATGGTTATCTTAGCAGCTCCCTGTCACTTATTTTCCACATTGTGATCATCTTACCCCACCATAATTCAGCTCAAATATGTCTGCATGTATCAATTATCTTCTTTAGTTTTCAAAATTCAGTCACATTACAAATAACCAATGTTTTATGCACTTAGAAAGGGTTAGACAAAGCTTACTTCTTCTCCACATCTGCTTGTCCACTGATATTTAAATGTTCACTGTTTTTCCTTGGATAGGTGCTCCTGTGGAAATTGTGCTGCCATGCCCACAGAAGCTGAGGACAGCTGCTGTTGGGGATACCACAGGTAACATTCTCTATACCCAAACTGAAACTTACTTGTAATGATTAGACTACATGTTCATTTACAGGTAAAAAAAATACAATGGTGTTTGTATTTCATTTTGGGTCACCAGACGGATGCAGGAGGTGGAGGAGGGGGCCATCTTTTATGGTCGACCATCCTGATTTGGAGCCTGTCTGCCTGAATGTGTATTTTCTGAAGAATGCCTGTCAAATATACCGAGCTGACTATGGTCCTTTACAACTGAGAGGAGTACCCCGGTATGTTATATTGTTGTACTTTTTAAAATGGTATTCTTTATCTAAATCAAAGATGTTATGTGGACTTGCTTTGCTTCAGAGGGCATGATCTCACAATTGTTCCAACAGGTGACATAGTACTATCTAGTTAGATAAATTGATTTTATCTTTTTTCTTATATGCATGGTTTTCCATTAGCATGTATTCACAGGAGTAATTTCTGTAGATACTTAAAATTATTTGATTTCAATAAATTCTTGAAAAATAAGAACTGCCAGCCTGGCAGGCAATGCACACCAGACAAAAAGGGGTTGATAAAATAGACCTTTATTGCCCCACAACAGAAATTTATACAGGTTAAAAAAAGGGTACACATCCAACAAGAACATGAAGTTATAAAACATTATTGCACATGTAGATTACAGTAGCAGCACTCCGCCAGGATATTACTGCACATAAATATTGCACACTTTACAAAAATATTTGCAGGCCTAAAAATCCTGTCCCATTGTTCGCCGTCGTTACAGGTATCTGGCGTACCGCAGTTTTGTGAGCTGGGGCTGGGGCTTCCTGGGACGCACAATCCAGGTCGTCATCCCAACTCGTGTGGTCCTTCGCATCCGCACAGTTTCCTGATACTGAAGGTCACTACGCGGGATTCAAACTGGCCCTCGGTTAAACCGCGATACGTAGTTGGCAATGACCTCCTGTGGTCAAGCCGCTCGAACTGTGCAGTGAGGTCCTCTGGAACAGGGATGGCCAACACTGCATCTGTGTATGGTGCTGGGTCCATGAAGACCTCTTCAAAAATTAGGCCCATCAAGTCAGCACCTTGGATTATGAAATACATGCACAAAGACTTTGTTTACATTTTTTCAATGACTGAATGTATTGTTCTATTGCCTCCTTACAATTGACACTTTATCTTATTTATTGTTTTCCCAGGATTGTTTATTTTATATCTTTAGCTTTTAATATAATAATTGCTTTGAATTTCTTGTGACATGTCAGAGCAATACCCAACAAAACAGGTCAGAAACATTTTCTGTTTGAAAAGTTAAAAAAGGATTTAACACTTACAGAATGTTGCCTCTGTCTTTAGTGGTTTAGATCTGCTTTCTCCCTTCGTGGCCTTTGGAAAGTGGACCTTGTAGAGGGGTACACCTTCACTCGTTGTAGCTTGTGGCTGGCCTGCATTTTCATTATAATACATGGCAGCCAGGTAGAGTCTGGAAGTCAAGAAAGACAAAATCAAGGATGTTAACACTGACAAAAGTTTCAGCCACACGCTCTCACAGGTTCTAAGTGACCACTGTTTAATTTACCTGCACAACATTCCAAGAAATGGGAAGACAGGATTCTTTGGGGCAAAACGAAGGACAACGCTGTGGAAAGCCTCCAAAGATGAAGTCTGGTAGTGACGGCTCAGTTTAGCAACATCCTTCAGGGTCCTTTTGTTTGTCAGCAGCTTCTCCAACTTGTAGAGGGCAGGAGTGCTACAAACAACAAAACATGGTTTGGTTTATGGAAAATATTGTACTAATTAGTACTGACAGTTTTTGTGATACATTTCTAGAAGTTATTGTATGACTATGTGTGGTTGCCTTTACTCAAAATATCTGATCAGTAATTTAAAAATAAGAGTTAATGGTTCATTAATCATAAGAGCTGGTGTTTTAGTTTGTCTGCTACCTGCTGAAAGCCATTTGTTTTTGTCCCTTGTCTGGCACAATTTGTGCTGGCACACTGGGTAAAGAGGATCCTCAGGTGTATGGGTGTCCTGCACATGGTTCAGAATCCAGGTCCACTGTGCTACTCTTTCTGGCCCTGTGGTTGAGGTAGCTGCGGTCCAGTGTATGGATTAAGGATTATTGGACGCACTGAAAAAGGGAGCGCGGTTTGGGGACACTGAAAGGAACTTAAGAACTATTGAAAACAGGTTTGGATGTATGGGTGGGTTGTTAGGTTCAACCGAGTACTTTTGGGTTATAATTAAAATCTGAGTTTCTGGTAACATCAAACAAGTTACAGTTTGCTCAAACAGGTACATCTTTCCTTTAGACCTTTGACACTTACCTTCGAGAGGGTCGGAGTTCAGACAAGATTCATCAGATCACCAATATCATTCAAAATCTATAAAGAATCCCTTTTTATGTGAACGTAGACAAATTTAAAAGTCGAGTGTTACAAACTGTCATAAGAAGGACATGAGGGGACAGGAGTGTTCCTTTGAAGATTATCAGAGTTTATCAGTAGGACCAGTGTATGTCACTTAGTTCAGCTCTGCTCCAACGGAGCAATGGAGACGTTAAGGTTAGAGTTAGGACTTGGCATTCCAACACCCAGCATTTGCTGCAAGGTAGTGCCAAACCAGAGATACCAAACTGTGAGCTAAGTGTCAATAAACAGATGCACAGAAGCTGGACATTTCTGTGTGTCAGATACTTTTTTTTCCTACTGATCTTAGAAAACATCTACATAACTGTCACACTGAACCACAGGAACAAAACTACAAAGCTAAAACTGAAGTTGATTCCATAGCATGATGGGTGCACAAGTGCTCTGAAAAGGACATATAAAAGTGTCTCAATCACACAACAAAGGCTGATTCGAATAATGTGTTGGTGAGTAAAAAACTAGTAAAAGTGTATGAATCAGATTAAAATGGCTGAATCAAAGCCCAGGAAACTGGTCACTGGGGAAACTGGAAAGGCAGGGATAGAGCACAGGATGGTAAAGGGATCTGCAACAAGACACAAGGGTTCTTTTCAGAATAAAACAAAAGACAGAAAACATAGCTTTTCTTAGAGGTGTGACAATAATCTGTGGTACTGGATTTAGATTTCAATGAGCTACAAACTAAAATGGTAAATGGACCAGTTTGGGGTTCAGTGCCTTGCTCAAAGGTACTTTGGCATGTGACTGCAGGAGCTGGGATCAAACCCTCTACCTTTCAATTGAAACATGACTCTACCACTGAGCTGCAGCGGCCCCAAAGGCTAAATTCATACAAAGAACGTCTCTTTTAGGAACCTTTTCCTCTGACGTTTAGTTTTTAGGGTGTTTCTGTTTGTTGAGGTGCCTCTGCTGCTTGTTGTGGAACAGCACCTCGTACATTGTGCGTCTTGCCTGCTGCGTTTAACTGGTAGTGAAAGAGTTGTGTTTTGAAGCAGCGATGTGTTCACTTTGTCCTCTCAGATAGTTTTCTGTCGGCCTGTTTCATGCTGACTTTCTGAACTCCCCTCTCACTAAATCCTATTTCCACTCCTGTCGGATTTTTATTCTGTGATGCTTTTCAGAATGAGCCTCCATCACTTCCTCTCATTTGCTCTGTGTCGTCCCTAATCTTCCTCCCCCCTCCTTGTCCGTCCTCCCCGCTGGCTGCTGCTTTCTTCTGTGATTAGGAGTGACGTGTCCCTCCTCATAGTGTCTGACCTGCTGACGGACTGTTCCGTCCTGCAGTCACCCTGAGTGTTCTCATCTGACACTTACAGCTCTCAGCACAACAGGAAGTGACTTCACTGAGCTGCCCTGTCCAACCTGATAACAGAGTTTTCATGGTTTTGATTTCAGCTAAGACATGAATCGGACTTTAAAGTATGAAACTGATAAGGACCAGATCTGTTCCAAATCTAAACCCATTTTAGTTTGTTTGAGCCCCCTCTTCTTCTGAGCAGCATAATCCCCAAATGTTCACTTTATCAGAGTTTTATCACCTCTGTAAATGATGGATAGTATCCAATCTGTGGCGTGTTCAGTGCCAATTTTCACTATCATTCCTCTGTCAAATAAAAATACTTTTCTACTTGACTGTGAGCCAGCCTTGTGGATGATGAGATCTGGACTGATGGGTGTAAATTTTCCTCCAGTATTTTCTGATAACATGCTGCATTCATCCTTCATTCATCAGTTTGGAACAAGTTTCCTGAGCCTTTGTAGCTCACACATCCCCAAAACATCAGTGATCCACCTCCGTGTTTCACAGTAGGAATGGTGGACCTTTCATCATAGGCCTTGTTGACTCCTCTCCAAATGGAACAATGTTCATGGTTGTGGACAAAAAGTTCACTTTTGGTCTCATCACTTCAAATGACTTTGTTCCAGAAGTTTTGAGGATTGTCTCTGAGCTGTTTGGCGTATTGTAAATGGGAAACTTTGTGGCATTTCTGTAGAAATGACTTTCTTCTGGTGACTTGACCATGTAGCCCATTGTTTTTCAAGTGTCTCCTTATTGTACACCTTGGAACAGCCAGACTGCATTTTATCAGAGAGTCCTGTATTTCAGCTGAAATTGTTTGTGTTTTCTTTTTTCACATTCCAGACAGTTTTCTTGGCAGTTGTGACTGAAATTTCTGTTGGTCTACCTAACCTTGTTTGGTTATTGGTCATCAACTGAGGCCGGTCAAACCACTTCATTCATTTCAGAGTTTTAGTTCTGGTTTACAGAACCTTGCATGAGCAGGCTCCAGAATATGGTTGACCCCCTCCACCCCTGTCTCAGCAGCAGGTCACTGAGGTCCTGTGATCAGGGCCTGTGGCTGCCCCTCCAGCTCGTCTGAGGACAAGGACAGATGGTGCTTTTGAGGTGGCCGCTCCGACTTTATGAAATATTCTCCCTCTAAATGTTCCTTTATGTATTTAAGCAAGCCTTTGGCTCTATCTGCTTGGTCTGATTTTTTTATTATGCCATTGGCAGTTTCTTTTGCTGTTCTGTGATTTGACTTTAATGTTTGATCCTTCCTTGATTTCTCCTTTTTTCTCTGTGAAACACTTTATGATTGCATCCTGTGAAAAGTTCTATATGAAATACAATTTACTTACTTGCTTACTTTCAATGAAAAATGTTTTCACGTTCTTATTTAAAACATGTAAATTTTGACGGTGCAGGCTACAAAGAGGATGTGAACCCTTAGGTTTAGGCTAATGACTTCTCCAAGAGCTATTTGACCTGGAGTCCAGTCAATGAGAGCAGATCAGAGGTCGTCTTTGCCTCCTCACACGTGGTTATTTGACTGAGAACGTAACGTAACATATCATTGGTTTTGTGAAACTGTGGCTGTGTTTGGATCCACGGATCATTTATTCACACTGACTAAATGGGTTGTACTCTTGGAACGAAACCAATCCTGAACCCATATTCAGAAAATCATCGGTCACACACAGCCCCAAGGTGCTAAGTTCTTGGACAGTTTTGTTTTTTTTTTTTTTTTTTACCTGGAACAATCCGTGTGACCAGGGTCTTGGTTAACACGCTATTCCTCTGCTGCTGCTGGATTGGACGACCTTCCATGAGTGTGATGAGTCCAGAGGTTTGTTATCCCACAGATTGAAGAAATTCTTATAGTAAACAAAGTGTGACTCATTTGTCATTTTTAAAAGCTACATTTTTTCATTTGTAAGAGTATGATTTGAAGAACATGTCACTTCCTCTGACCACATCCTGCACATGATGGACTGTTTAATGAAACAGGCATTAAAACTTTCCCTGAAGAGCAGTCTGAGATGGGAACTGGAGTGATCAGATATGTTTCTAAAACATGAACTGTTCCTTTATTTCCAAATATAAACTCTAATGATGTGGTAATTAAGCATGTCATGGTTAATGTAAGCCGTGAATGGCTGTAACATAACATTCACTTTGCAGAAGCACATTCAGTCCTCACATAAAGCAGAGATGATGAGCCAGGTTGAGCTGCGCTCTCTGCTTTGTGTCCTGATGAGCATGTAATGAGACACTAATGAAAGATGAGGGGACCTTCTCTGCCATCAGTCATGGACACTTAACTCTTCACTTGGGTCTCCTCCTCTCTCCATGCCTGCCGTGTGTTTTTATTACATTTGTCACATCCCAACAAGGTTGGGGACTGAGGGGGAGAGTCATGAGGTTTGTGTGCTTGGATTAGTTAATGCTCCTGATGTGTCAACTATCAGGAAATACAAGCTTTAAAATGAACACAAGAGGCTTAGGAAACCATCCTGACATCTCCTCCCTCATGCTCTCATCCTTTCACCTTTTTGGAACATAACATGGATGGGACACTGACTGTAGTAATTTTGAGGACAGGAGGAACACTGGAGCATCCTACAGTTACAAAAGTGTTCCCAACCAGCTGAAAAGGATTTACCCTAAACCTGCTCTTTACTGCTCCCTCTTCACCCATTTGTCTGGACACAGACTGCTTTGGTTCCCCTCTGCCTGCCTCTGAGTCATGTAACTGCTCTGGATAACTTCAGCTGGCCTCGAGTGTTACCTAATATAATACAGTAGTTTCCCAGTCTAGCACATTCCTTCTATTTCTAAAGAAGAATCTACAGGTTGAATCAGCAAAGATCACAAGAAGTGTGATGTATCCCTTTCAGTGGTAACTCCCAACCACCTGCTCAGAGCAGCGTCATCCTCTCAGTCACCTAAAGAACATCAGACAGGTTGAAAAGAGTTCTGCACCTGTTAGACCCTTCTGTTCTCATGAACACAGCTGTCAGTCAGGAGACACACACCAAAAGTCATAAAGAAAGAGAAGAGACACAGAGCAGTGTAAAATACAATGTCTACATTCGTGTTTATTCTGTGCATGGTGTTCTTTTATTACATGACTTCCTGTGGTGGATAGCTGTGAGGGTTCATGTAAAAGAAAAAAACTTTACTTGTTTCCAAGGAGAAGAGGGATGACAGCACAGTGAAGAGCTACGACAGGTTGGAAAGGACTGTACAGAATAATCATGTTCTAAAAAAGCATCGTGTTCAAAGAAAGACAAACGTGAACTACTTGAGCTGTACCAAGCAACAGCCTGAGGAGAATGGGCAGTGTGTACACACCATGACCTGAGCCCACAAGACCTGTGTGTAAACTGACCAGGAGCAGGTCAGGGTTCAAAGGTGATAAATGTCTGTGTGTTTGGAGCCTTTAGTCTCTGGTCTTTACAACCACTTACTCTGCTCTGCTTTGCATTCTTATCCAGACTTTAATACTCTGACCCAGCCTGCTGCTGTAGCCACATGAAGTTGTTAGCAGAGCTGTTACCCTGCGTCCTGAAAGTGTTTCAGTCTTAAGTTGTCTGACGTTATTGTCAGGGTCAGTAAACCTATTTCCTGAGAGTCGAGTGGGTCACATGATCCCTGTTATGACCTTAAGAGAGTTAAAAATATCCTCATATGTTGCAGATGAGCAATGTCTAAGGCCAATACAGAACAAGTGTCAGAACAAGCTCAGCATTGCAGTTCCTCAAAAAGACTATAAATGTCTCCAAATCAATCAACGTGTCAAATAAAGTTTGTGGTCCCTCAGGGCTCCAGTCTGGGCCTTCTTTAACTCAAAATTTAGGAAAAGGAACAGTTTCTTACACTGTAAAAGACATGTGAAATGCCTATTAAGTTGAGAAAATCTTGTTATGCAAAGGGTGTGTCTTCTTGTCTTTACTTGTCATCTGTTTCCAAAAAGTTAGCTGCCATAGAGGGGATAAAACAGGACAGTTATTTCACAGCCATGGGAACACCTTAAAACATTTTGTACTAAAGGTTTGTTCATTTTGAATATGATGTTGTATATTTGGTGTCCAATAAGGCTAACTGATCTGTTACAGCCCATTAAAAGACAGAAGTACTGCAAGTTCAGAAAAAATGTGCAATGCACAATCATATCTCATCATGTATGACACTTTACGGCTAAAAAGGCATTTTTTTCGCACAATCGGTGCTTGTCTAACTTAAGTTGGCCACAATTCTACAGCTTAATTTCAGCTTGACACATCTGTGAATGATGTCATTTTAGATGACCTCATTCAGTCCTGGACTAACAGGAGCTCCTTGTGTCCAAAGTGTGAAAACAGGGTTCATCACACAGAGATCACCACCATAACTGTGAGATGAAGAATTGCTGGTGATCGCACTGAGCAGAGAGGAGGAATGGTTGAAAAAGATTAAGTTGTAAACAAACTTCTACTCTAGCTCCGTGGCTCTGGTAGATGTGTCTTTGTGATACACCGCCCCTGCAGTTTAGGAACAGAAGCTAACAGATGTCATCTGGAGTGTTACTGGCTAGCAGCCACACACGTTCTCTCGTGATGATTTTGCACACACGTTTTTGTGTTTCACGTTTGTGTAGAAAGCATAGCTCAGCCTTTTAGCCTTTACAGTGAGTCTTACTTTTAACAGCCTCCACTGGAAGTCAGTCTTTGAATAAATAATGTACATTAGCTACAGACAGCAGTGACTCTCACAGCTACTTTTTAACATTGTTCCTGGTTTGTACGGATCAGTGGCTGTGCCTCTGACTGCGGGAATACGCGTTTTTTGTATCCTCCAAACCGCCCTCCATACAGCGTGTGCCATTAGAGCAATTAGCTACTCAGATAGAAGTCACAAGAAGTAAGAAGTAAACTTGTCTTTCTGCTGTGAAAATGGATGTCTTTGGCTTGATGTGTGTGTGGTTTCCAGTACTTTCAGAATCAAGTGGACACTTGATGAACTGCATATTTAACACTGTGCCATTGCCCATTTAGACCAGGGGGCTACAGCTTGAGTAGAGTCTATCTGAGGTTTAAAGTTCACGGTCTTGGTAATCTGTTCCACCCTGTGCCCCTTACAGGCTTGGAGTCTTTCTGTTGTCATATTTGGAGGGTCACCTGGGTAGGGATGGATACCCAATTTGGTACTTTTTAGGTACTGACCAAAGTCCATCAGTAGTACCCAGTACTGAATAATGTAAAATCAAACGGTACAATGTTTTGGTGCCTAGATACATTCTTGTGACTGGGAGTGGACAAGCAGGAAATTTGACATGCAGTATATGGGCAAAGAGTACATAGAGCTGGGTTTTAATGTGTGCATTATTGAAAAAAAAAAATACAAACACTGCATAGTTGTATTAAAGTCATTCAGTTGTAGGTACTTTCAGTGAAGGGTTTTCATGTTGAAGAAATTTGTGAAACAACTGCAATGTTACAGTTGAATGTTGGTATGATATATTTATTTAAGTTTATACACTGTGAAATCAATATGTTAAAATTGAAATATCCTAAGATTTTAACAGATGAACATTTGTTACCACATAAACACACTCAACAATAACAAAAATTGATACCGTTGAGTACTGGGGCAGGTTCCTGGGTACCAGACATCGGTACAATCATCAGTTCAAATGTAAAAGGTACCCATGCCTACACCTGGGCAGGTGGGTGGCTGGATTTGTACTGCCCCTCCAGTTCCTGCTCCTTCTGGAGATAAACTGTAAATGAAATGACTCCTGAGGTGCAGCAAGCACAGGGTGGACTGTTTGGGCAGTCCCTTTTTTTTCATTCATTTTTGGAAACTTGTTTTTTGAATAGACATTGTTTCTGACCTTGCAGTATGTTTGTCTTCAACCCATGGTTTCTTCACATGCTTTCTGAGTGTTTGTGATGCACAGCTCCTTTAAAGCCAAACACTCATGAACACTCCTCACCCAGACCCATGACTGAATCAAAAAGCAGACATAGGGGCTAGGCCACACTGTAATTATCCTGAAGCTTGTGGAAATCTGAAGTTCCTCTCTGCGTGTTGATAACAGCTGTAATGAATGAGTGTAATTAACACCATAAGGTTTCTGTAATGATCAAAGTTTTTTTCTCCATCAGATAATTATCAAATTAGAATTATGAATGCAGAGGCTGTGGTGAAACGTGTGCTGATCACCCGCCGCTCCTCTCTCTGCATGAGTACACACTGCCCATTGAGCAGACGAGCTGAAATATGAAACATATGTAGAAAGAGTGCAGACGCCATGCTCAGTGCCCTCAGTACAGAACGGTGATGGAACAGAGAACTGTGCTGCTCTAAAACACACAAAAAGAAGACAAAGGAGGAGAAGTAAATAAAGAAAAGATGGATTTAGTAAACTTGTCTCTCTGGTCCTCAGAAAACCCAAACTAGTGGCACAAGCACTACAACAACAAGAACAACTAAAAGAACCAAGAAATGGACAGAGCACACAAAAGAAGTCCCAACTCTGAGGAGGGTGAAAGGGTCCATAAAATCAATCTTTGTTTATACATAAATTGAAAAAATATTTTTTCACATTGAGAGGGAAAATAAAATATTTACTGTACAAGAGATGACACCAAACAGGCTAGAATTTGAGAAGGATCAAAGAGTCCCGGTGCCACGAAAAAATCACCCACAATCCCTTTGTCAAAGCAGTTTGAAACACTCTGTTAAAAAGTTATCGATCACCAATTCTGATGGTAAGAAAAGCTGTAGAAAAATAAAGTACCAGGAATCTCAAGATTAAAAGACCAAATGCCCTTGAAAATTTCTCTAAAATCTCCAGACAAATTGGAGAGGAATAAATCCACAAATGCTGTACTTTATTTTCTTTTTCTTTCCTCTATAAAATATTTTTTTTCCTGTTTTCAGTCCAGCGGTTGATCGTTTGGCAGTAACTGGAACAAGAGGGGATTGTGGGGAATGCTTGCAGGGTCTGTCTCCTTCTCCTGAGGGTTAAAGGTCAGAGTTCAACATCAAAACTGGTTCCTTCTGACGTAGTCTGGTGGGTTCAGGTAGAGGCAGTGCAGTCAGTCTGATGGCAGGGGGAGGACAGTGCTGCTGGAAAATGGTGTGATGGAGATACAAGAAAGGAGGTGGAGATGAAGCTGAGAGAGAGAGACCAGGAAAGAGAGAGATAAATGGAGAGAGAAGGAGAAAACGTCACTGTGGAGGGCAGAAAAACAGCAAAGCATCACAGTTCAACTTATGATATAAAAACAAGAATAAATGATAATCCAACACTTTATGTGAACACCTGAAAACAATCTTCTAAAATGACTGTAAATGATGAGAGAAATGGCATCTGATACACTAAACTTGGATAAACTAGGACGGATAACCTGATTCTTAAAAGCCAAAAGTGAGATTCCCCCCCCCCAAAAAAAAATAAAAATGAAAAACTTTATAAATAATTGGCCCCAGGGGATTATTATACTCAGTTCCAATGAAATTGGGATGCTGCGTAAAATGTAAATAAGGACAATGATTTACAGATCCTGTTTAAGCTGTATTCAATCAAAGACACCACAAAGATAAGATATTTAATGCTCAAACCCATAAACTTTTTTTTTTTGCTCTGCCAACGTTCACTCGTTTTGAATTTGTTGGCTGCAACACATCACTAAAAAACTGGGACAGGTTCATGTTTCCTCTGTTTCATCCTCTTTCCTTTAACTGGTTCAGTGTTTGTGAACTGAGGACACTAATTGTTGAAGCTTTGGAGCTGGAATTCTTTCACATTCTTGTTGATGAACAACTTCAGTTGATCAACAGTCTCCACCATTATATGCCTTCACAGCTGTGACCGTTACCCATGATGCCATGGGCACTAAAACAGCCCCACACCATCACAGATGCTGGATTTTGAACTTTGGTCCAAGAAAAATCTGGATTGTCCTTTACTCTTTGGCCCAGAGGGCACGCCATCCATGATTTCCAAAAGAAATTTGAAATGTGGACTCATCAGACCACAGCAGACTTTGGCACTTTGCCCCAGACCATTTTAAATGACCTCTAGGCCAGAGGCGGTGGTGGCGTTTGTGTGTGTTGTTGATGTCTGACTTTGTCTTTGCATGGTAGAGTTTGAACTGTCACTTGTAGATGTAGTGATGAACTGTGTTAACTGACAATGGTTTTCTGAAGTGTTCCTGAGCCCACGTGCTAATAACATTTACACAACAATGTGGGTTTTTAATGCAGCGCCGCCTGTCCCCAGTTTCCAGTGCCGGTAAGTTACAACCAAAACCCGGAACGACGAATGCACGTCTCTAAAGAGGTCTAAGAGACTTAGAAAACTACTATAATACCTGACATCTACTACTTTAGGTAGTTAAGGACGTCAACCTGTTTCAACTCTTTGTAACAAGAATTTGACAACCTCTATTTGCTCATGCAGTTGTTGACAAAGTGGTGAACCTGGCCCCATCTTTGCTTGTGAAGGACTGAGCCTTTTGGTGATGCTCCTTTTATACCCAATCATGACCCTCACCTGTTTAAATCAACCTGTTCACCTGTGGAATGATCCAAACAGCTGTTATTCTCAACTGTCCTTTATCATAATATGAACAATATCTTGTCTTTGTGGTGCATTCAATTTAATTTAGGTTAAACAAGATCAACATATCATCATATTTTTTCATTATATATTTTTTATCCATGCTCTGCACAATGTCCCAACTCCATTGGAAATGAGGTTGTACAATAAAGTGATCCAGTCAAAGCCTGTTATATCTGATACTGTTTCTGTGTTTCATGCTTGCTCACCTGTATTCACAAACTCTAATAATCATGAAAGCGCTGTATCTCCATCTCTTTCATCTTTGAAATTTAGCTGAAGTTGCTGAACTGAACAACTCTTCTAAGACAAAACATGAAAAAGACCTGACAGCGGTAAAAATGGCTCTGTGTGTGCTCTTTCAAAGCCTCGCAATAAATCTCTGAGTCTGTTTCTGTTTACAGTGTCAACGCAGTAAAATGTTGAAATGGCACTCAGTCTACATGTAAAAGTCTAGGTTCAGATTTCAGTCTGAGCCTCACGCTTGCAGGGAGCACTTCAAACCTCTGAAAAATGGTAAAGATGTAAGGGCTTGGCTTCTCAAGCTTCACACTCATGTAAACACACTAAAGCTGACTGAACATGCCAGTTTAACAGAGAACTGCAAGGGACCACTGGAGCCCTCAGCTCTGTCTGACAGGTTCAGCAAACCCCAGGTCAGGTACTAATGTGCTTTTTTTGATATAAGGGGAGGTTTATTGGCCAGAGCTGGGTTTAGTATATACTGCAATTTCTCAATGAAATGTATTCCTGTAATGTATTTTTTGAAATGTAATCCCTATTACTTTTCATCATGAACTTTTTAAAGGAGCTGAACAACACCATTAAATGCTGGACAATGGTGTTTCAGTGGGTGAAAGCAGCACATCAAACTCTGAGTGCTAATCATGCTCGGGTAAAAAGTAGTTTTACTCCTCGGTTACTTTATTTTTTAGTACTTAATTTCCTATTTTGATGACAAGTTTTCCTTTATTTTGAAAGGACAAAAACAGCACTTCATAATAAGTTATAGGAGCAAAAGAATATGCACAGTTTCTTTATCTAAAACGGTGCAGGGTACAGGTTTAGTTTATCCATAACTCATCTGATTGGATCATATCAAGCGTCTTTCAAGAAACAAAAAGGTACATCATGGAGACTACAGCTGGACTTTTGACCTTCAGGTGGGCAGTTGATCATGTTTTAGGGCGCAGTCACATTGGCCAATCATGCTGTGCTTGAGCACACTTCAGACGTAAAGCATGGCTTGATTGGCCAGTGTGACCACAAGTAAACCGTGCCTGAACACGACCCACTCCCCCAGCTCGGCACGCTTTTAGGAGCTGGGCCAGGCCGCGGCACAAACCATGCACCAGCACGTAGCACACGATGCATCATGCATGACGTATGATCGCCGCGTCATTCCTCTCAATAATCATCTTGAACAATGGCGGGGTGTTAGAGGGCTGTGTTCGTTCAAAACAACTTAACAGGAGCCAAAAATTGAGTCAAGTTGTAACATTGCTCTCTATGCTCTGTAATCTGATGAAACTGCGTCTTGTAAACAGATGCTCCATAGTGATGGCAGCGGCTGTGTGTGTGCCAGCAACCGTGCTGACGCCTGGTTCATGTTGTAGTAGTATGACCGCCAGCTGTACTGTCCTGGGGGAGAGCGGTGCTGCAGGGGGGTGAATTGTACTTGAGTACAGCATGGATGGCCAGTGTGACCACGCCCTAAATCAGCCAAAAGGGCAAACTTGTGTGGTTTGTCCACCAGGAGGGCAATTTGGCGTGAAATTTACCTCCCAAGAAAGCACTTAGATATATGTATGTCCCCAAGAGGGCACTGAAAGACATGTTTTGGCTCCCAACAGGGCAAGTTTTGGTGCCTAAATGCCTATCTGCTGTTTTTCATCTCTGAAGAATGTTTTTGAACGGAGTCATGTTGGCACAGGGAGGTACAGAGTCCTCTAGTTTTTTTTAATAGTTTTTTTACTCCCTTTAATGTTCCTAACTGCAAGACCTATCACTAACTTGCAGGATATTCCAGTAGATTCCCTGCTGTTTAGTGCTATGGTTCTGACTCTGTGCTGTGTTGTTGTTTACTTGCAATCGGAACTCACTCCATTACAGTAAAGCCATTCAGCTTTTCTTCGAGTCTACACCTCATTTAATCCAGCAGGAGTACAAGACTGTTTCTCTCACTGTGCCACCTTTGTGTCGGCTGATTCCACACCCTCTCTGCCTGTCAGACAGCACTGAGGGCTCTGACACTCATACAAATAAGCTGGGAGATGGGGCCGCTGTGTTTACATACCACCCTGTCAGACGGCTAAACAGCCCCAGACTCCAGCCCCAAACCTCCAACATCACATAAACACGGGAACAATGAAAACCACATGGGCTGAGTTAATGAAGAGATCCCAAGCAGCCAAGGTTTTCATGTTCAGTCTGCACACACACACACATACACACACACATGCACACACATGCACACACACACACAAACATGCACACTGCCTTCTATACATATGCATATAGCGTGTGTGTGATATGTAGCAGTTGGTATTTCTGACAATTCCAATTGCACAGTGGTCACCTAAATCATTACTTTAATCACCAGGTTCAGCATACTTTTAGGGGACATTTGTTATTATCAGATCAAGGAGTGATGATCCAGAAGGATATTTAATATTAAGTCAATTAATTAATTGACAATTAATTGACTTAGATATAAGAAGTCACAGATAGATTTCAGACCATCTGAGACTGAAGACAACCAATAAAGCTTTAAATCTCCCACTAAAACAAACTCACCAGAATTAAACCCTGAGACATAGTTATTCAAGGAGCTTAGAGCCTCACTTTTGACTGAGGGAGGCCTGTAACAACCCATGACAGTAAGGGACGGCCTTTGTTGAAATTCAAGTTTCTATGCCAAAAATTCAATCTGTTTGCTTATAGCTACAGAGGAGTAGATGGAAGCATGAAACCTGTTTTTAATACAAATGACTACACCACCACCTTCACTAGGACGATCACAGCGGAAACCATTGTATCCACTGATAGAAATATCCTGATCAGAGACAGATTTACTTAGCCAGGTTTCAGGCAACACAAGAATATCAGTTTCAGGTTCCTGCAACCAGATTTTGACTAAATCAATTTTAGGGAACAAACTTCAGACATTTAAATGCAAGATCCCACGGCCAGGTCTGACTCTAAATTCATCAGGGGTACTAATATTCTTCAGAGAGGGGCCTGGGTTAGGCTGAACATTACCTGAAAGTCAAAGAAGAAGAAGAATAAAACATTTTTGTTTTATATTCAAAGTCAAAAGCAGATGTAGGGCTAATTCATCTGCATCTAATGACCAGGTGCAGGTCTCGGGCCTGGGTAGAAACAGAGATGGAAGTAAGGCAAGACTGTGCCTTCCAGTGCCACTGTTTGACAATACTGACCCACAAGAATCAAGTGAAGATCCAAAAAACAGTGCCAAAATGAGCTTCATGTTACAGTCTCTGAATCTGAATCCAGAGGTAAGAGACAAATAAAGAAATGGTGTTTGAAGCACAGGTAGCTGCTTTGATTCCATCAGCTTCCAGGCAGCCAGGGATCCCAATGCTGGAAGTAAGCAGGCTTCAGATGCAGTCCGCTAGCAACTCCAGTGGCTAGCAGCAAGTCCTGGGCCTGGCCTAGTGGATGGATGAGGTGCAGCATGGTCTGGGCCTGGTGGATGGATGAGGTGCAGCATGGTCTGGGCCTGGTGGATGGATGAGCTGCAGCAGGGTCTGGGCCTGGTGGATGGATGAGCTGCAGCAGGGCCTGGGCCTGACCTGGTGGATGGATGAGCTGCAGCACCCAGACCCGGACCACCTACCTACTCGACGTCGTCCCAGACCCGGACCAGGATGGATGAGCTGCAGCAGGGCCTGGGCCTGGTGGATGGATGAGCTGCAGCAGGGTCTGGGCCTGGTGGATGGATGAGCTGCAGCAGGGCCTGGGCCTGACCTGGTGGATGGATGAGCTGCAGCAGGGTCTGGGCCTGGTGGATGGATGAGCTGCAGCAGGGTCTGGGCCTGGTGGATGGATGAGCTGCAGCAGGGTCTGGGCCTGGTTGACGGATGATCAAAGCCTTTGCTGGGCCAGATCGTGTAGGTTTGTCAAGACCTGGTCGTGGTTATAGCCTAAGGCAGATAATGGCTACAGGAAAGGCTGTTGACTTGGCTGCCAAACAGACCTTGTTTAAATCCACCAGTATCACCATTAGGTTGTCAATCCACTGCCACAATGTATTTGAAAGGCCTTGTTCAAAAGAGGCTAGAAAACATGAACTAAAATCTGTTAAAAAGTACTTAGAAACACTAAAAGCCCTTAAAAGACAGAAAGACACCTTACAGAGAGAATAGATGTGTTGCCATCTTGGAGAAAGCAGATTTGAGTTAGAATCATATCAACTTTCACGGTCACTGGGAGCTGAAACCACACTTCTAAATGCTTCATTCGTGCTTTTTTTTTTTTTTACTCACAACAGACTCAGATGATCCTACCCTTTTATTGTTTTTAGAGCTCACAGATGCTTTTGACACTGTTGATCACAGTACTGCCATTTCTCACCTTGAAGATTGTTTAGGGATAAGCAGTACTGCTCTGGACTGGTTCAGGTCCCATCTTTCTAAAAAGAGTTCTTCTGTTGATCTGGGTGACTATCTCCTCTAGTGCCTCTGTCATGTGGAGTCCCTCAGGGTTCTGTTCTCAAGCCACTTTTACTCTGCATCTACCTGCTCCCCTCAGGATCACTTTTTAGAAAATATGGCATCTTGGTTGATTTTTCTCTGGGAAATACTCAAATTTGTCTGCCCTTGAAACCCAAAAGTCCTGCCTCCTTTAGACAGTTGTTGGACTGCCTGAAGGCTTTGAAATACTAGATGGCCTTGAATTTTCTGAGCTTATATGAAGCAAAACCTGGAGTCCTAGTAAATTAGAGAAGTCTAAATTGTACAAATAGTGAAGTCCAAATTCATCCGCCCTTGAAACCAAAAAGTGCTAACTCAATGGGACTATTGGACTGCCCGGAGATTGTTGAATTCTAGATGGCTCAGCAACTTGTGAACTGGCACTGGAACATGCGGAGGACCGATATGTTCATCAATGAGCCCAGCTACCACCTTGTCATCATCGGAGGCAATCTCATTGCTGAGAGATATTGAGAAAAGATTCTGCAACCAGGGGCAACTCTCCACACTCTGCAACCAAACCATCCTTTAAGATGACAACACTCGCCTCCACAGAGCAGGTTTCTCAGCTCTGGAAAAAATCAAGAGACGGCTGCAAATTTTTCAGAAGTTTTACTCAAACAAATACCTATAAATAGCAAAATCAGAGAAACTGAAAAATTTGCAGTGGTCTCTTAGTTTTTTCCAGAGTCTGGAAGTGCAGAGAATGTGGAGGCCTGACAGCAGTCCTGACCTCCACCCACTGAAGATTTGTGTGATCATCTTGGGCGTGCGGTTCATGTCAGAGTGACCTACACGACCATGTTAGCTGTTAGCTGTAACTGACTTGTGACCAACACTGGTTGAAGAATGATATGCCACCCCACAACAGTGTGTGGACACAAGCAAAGGAGGAGGAGCCAGGCTGTTGTGGCTGTGCACAGCTCTTCCACACACTACTGAGAATACAGTTTGTTAAAAAAGGAAAATGTTACATTGTCACTATGTCCTGTTTCATCAGATTTCAATCATCCAATCCACCAAAAAAAGAGTACATGATAGAATAAGCCTTTTGACGTTAGTTGGTAAAATTTTCTCATGAGCCCATCACACACACTCAGCTCTGTTGCACCTCCAACAGATGCCATTTATACCACTTAAAGTTAAATGAACAGCCTTTCCAACAGCATTAGACGTATATCTTTTTTCATAATCTACTGAACACAACCTACCTTACTTTTTGTGCTTAGTTTACATATGTGATCGATTTGATGAACTTTGGACCGACCCATCATTACTGAACCTTTGTTTCAACTTGGATGAAGTTACACACCATCTGTCTATTCAGGGACCAGCCTGAATAACATCATACTTGCCCAAGGGGATAAATAACAAGACTTTGGCTGAGGAAGGGACTCTGAGATTAATCCCACAGTTAACTCAGACAAATTCTTTGAAATGTACCTGTGTTTTGGGAACAAATGCTTAGATTATTATCATGAAGGTCTATTACAATAAAATAAATCTTTGGAAAGTAACTTATTTAGTTAAAAAAAATATTCCAAAATGATTTCACTCATGAATCGCCTCCAAATCACAAAAACCCAGAGGCCTTGCTTTTTGAAAATCTGTATAGAGGTGGGGAACTCAGAGACTATTTAGGTTCAAGAAACAAGGATTGAGCATCTCATAGAACATGGGTTACTAGAGAGGTACAAGAAGCACACATACTGAATACCCATGCATGTGGGCAACAACCTTTTAATGTAGAAAACTAAATGAAAAATATAAAAACTCATTTCTTCTGTAGAATAAACCCTAACTTCAGCTTTTTCCAATCACAACATTTACTTGGACGTAAGTTCCAACACTTGAGTTCAACCCCAATTCCACTCAAGTTTGGACATTGTGTAAAATGTGAATTTTAACAGAAAACAATAATTTTCAATCTTGTTTGACCTATAATCAGTTGAAAACACTACAGAGACACAATATTTATTGTTCAAAATGACAAACTTTGTGGTTTCTTTCTTTTTTTTTTCCTTGCAAAAATCCACTCATTTTGAATTTAACATCTGCAACACGTTTCTAAAAAGCTGGGACAGGGTCAACAAAAGCCTGGTAAAGAATGCTAAAAAAAGGTGACAGGTGCACTGGAAACAGGTGAGTGTCATGATGAATTTAAAAGGAGCTCAGTCAGTCAGAAGCACAGATGGGACCAGGTTCACCACTTTGTCAACAACCCAGTGAGCAAATAGTCCAACAGCTGAAGAAGAATGTTTCTCAGTGTACAATTGGAGGGATTTATAGATTTCATCATCTAATCTGGAGAAATCTCTGCACGTAAGCAGCAAGACCCAAAACCAACATTGTCTGGCCATGACCTTTGACCCCTCAGGTGGCACTGCATTAAAGGTGCCATATTATACTTTTGAAAACAGTTAAAAGTCATTTGATGCAGGGGTCTGATGTCCCAAAGTCATGAATGTGACTGTTTTTCCCAAAACAACCACTGGGATCATGAGTTTAGACCTGCTGAAAATCCGGAAATTCGTTGCATCTCACAGTGAGCTGTTTCAGCGTCTGTACTTGAATATGAAATGAGCTCGAGCTCTCCCCGCCTCTTTGAGGAAGTCTTTCTACCGCCTTGACTCAGACAGACCATCCAATAATTGTGCAGAAGCCGACGGCCTCATAGACCCCCAGAGAAGCTGAGCATCTGATAGGAGGGACAAAGCCCAGCATTTATCCAATGACCATCCAGTTTTTGAGCAGTGGAACCCCCACTCTGTGCTTCTTTATTGGGCCCCAGAGACACTGAGGGTCAGTCTGTGTAAAACACTGTGGAGCTGCAGGACGAATGAGAGGGAAGTCATGTCAGTTTCCTGTGATAAGAAGCTGATTCTGAACAAAAGATGAACGCGTCCTGGGCCATATTTAGTAAATGAGATATACAGACAGCGGAATAAATTTCACTACTTTTTTGGTCCATTTTGGGGGAAGCTGAGCTTCCCTTGCAGTCTCAGCCTAATCACCACTTCCATCTACAGACGTTTTGTGTGGAAAAACACAGGCGAAGTTGATCACATGCACAAAGCTGATCAACTAACAGAGTGCAGACGTGGATTGTGTCTCTCATATGATCAAAACAGCAGGATCCATATAGAGTCTCCTTCATGAATGTTCATCTTTGTAGAGCTGACAGAGTGAGCACATTATGATAATGTCAGCAGCAAAACATAAGATGAACGATGACGACAGAATTAAAGTAAGATCCCGGCTCTTTCATTACTTCACAGGTGTTTCCTTTGTGCTGATTCAAAGACTTAAACGTCTGTGTTGAATTTCTGAGACAATGTAACAGTGAGGGCTGCACAGTGGCACAGCGGGTAGCGCTCCAGCCTCACAGCAAGAAGGTCGCCGGTTCGATTCGACGTTCAGGCATGGTTGGCCTTTCTGTGTGGAGTTTGCATGTTCTCCCCGTGCATGCGTGGGTTCTCTCTGGGTACTCCGGCTTCCTCCCACAGACCAAAAACATGCCCACGTCAGGTCAATTGATTATTCTAAATTGCCCGTCAGTGTGAGTGTGTGTGTGAATGGTTGCTTGTCTATATGTCAGCCCTGCAATTGACTGGCGACCAATCCAGGGTGTACCCCGCCTCTCGCCCAATGACAGCTGGGATAGGCTCCAGCCACCCGCGACCCTGAATAGCAGGATAGATGGTTAAGAAAATGGATGGATGGAACAGTGACGGTAAACAATCAGAGCAGTTATATCTGCTTGATTAAGTCCAAGATCAAAGTAAATCTCAGCTGAGTCTTGACTCCTGAAGTGTTATTTTTGTCACAAGAACACAGAAGACTGGCTGATTTCTGCTGTGCAGCTGATATCTAGTGCACACGAGGAGGTTTATCCATGTATGATACTGATTGTGTAGTTCCTCAGAGGAAACTACAGGAGGCAGGAGGAGGAGGTGGAGCAACTGGCAGATGTGGTTGCGTCTCTTTGTTCTGGTGTGTGTGTCTCCGGTGGTGACGTCAAAACTGGCTCAATTTGAAAACAGCTGCTTAAGGAGAGATTTTCAGATAAAGGGAGCTAGTGAAGAGAGGAGAAGATGGATTTTCTCAATATTAGGGGGTGTTGAAGACACGCCTGAGGACCCTTATTTTCATTAGTAACCCATATAAAAGTGGATTTTGCGTAATAGTGCACCTTTAAAAACCCACATCATTGTGTAAAGGATATTAGCACATGGGCTCAGGAACACTTCAGAAAACCATTGTCAGTTAACACAGTTCATCACTACATCTACAAGTGACAGTTCAAACTCTACCATGCAAAGATAAAGTCAGACATCAACAACACACAAACGCTGCCGGTGCTGCCGCCACCACCACAGGCTTCTCTGGGCCCGAGCTCATCTGAGATGGACTGAGGCAAAGTGGAAAAGTCTGCTGTGGTCTGACGAGTCCACATCCAAACTCTTTTTGGAAATCATGGACGTGGTGTCCTCCGGGCCAAAGAGGAAAAAGGACAATCCAGTCGTTCTCAGCGCAAAGTTCAAATGCAGTATCTGTGTCAGTATGGGGGTGAGTTAGTGCCCATGGCATTATGGGTAATAGTCACATCTGTGAAGGCAGCATTAATGCTGAAAGGTACAAAGCAACGTCCCCCAAGCAATGTCTTTTTCAGGGACGTCCCTGATTATTTCAGAAAGACAATGACACTAAGACACATTCTGCTCCTGTTACAACAGAATGGTTTTGTAGTTCAAGTGTGCAGCTACTAGACTGACCTGCAGTCGAAAAACTGTCTCCTTTTGAGAATGTGTGGTCATTGTCCATTAAACAAATATTGGGAAAGAATTCCAGCTCCAAAGCTTCAACAATTAGTGTCCTACGTTCACTAACACTTATTTAGTGTTGTTTAAAGGAAAGGTGATGTAACAGAGGGAAACATGAACCTGTCCCAGCTTTTTTCTTTGCAGGTATCAAATACAAAATGAGTGAATAATTGGAAAAAGAATACAAAAAAACAATTAAGTTTATCAGTTTTAACAATAAATACCTTCTCTTTGTAGTGCTTTCAATTGAGTATAGGTTTCATCATTGTATTTTGTTTTTATTTACATCATAAACAACATCCCAACTTTTTTGAAATTTATGTTGTAGAAACTACAATTCCTATGAGTCTCTCTCCCTCCGCACAGTTTTCAGAGGTTAAAAATAACTGCAAAGTGACAGTGAGTCTTTAATCTGCTGATTCTGTTAGCTTTTGTGGGTCATGTGGTCTGTGCTTGGATGAAAAGTCTTGGAAGGGTGAATTTATAAGGCACTTTAGGCTGTGGTCTCTTTAAGCCCCTCCTCTTTCTCATGTGACTACTCTCCACTTACTGGCCCGCTCTTTTATTGCCTTTCACTTTGAGCAGATACATCCTCCACACTGGTATCTGTACTGTTACTTCTGTATGTCTCTCTACACTGATAATGGTGGAACGGTCGTTCTTTGAGCCTGCACTTTGGGCTGTATCAGAGGAGAGCAGGGCTGCAGAGACATCATGTTGGAGGAGAATCAGTGTCAGGAGCTCAGGGAATAGAGTGTGGATATATACTTTGCTAATGCAACTCAAACAAAGCCTGCAGATCCTGCTGAATACAAAATAAACCTGTGTTAACCTGTCTGCTCCACTTATTTGATGCAATGAGGAGAAAGACTCTCAGTGAGTTTTGTCAGTGCACACTCCAACTCCATCCTGCAGCGTCGGTTTAATAAACACATTTCTTCTGTCTGGGGCAGAAGGCATGAAGAATCTGGAGAATAGGATTAGCAAATCTGGCCCTGCAGAGACTGTTGCTTTCTCTGAGTAAAAAGCTGCATCCTGCTACAGATGAACTCTGCATTTTACCGGAAACATCCGCAGCAGAGGGTCAGGCATGCAGTGTGAGCCACTCAGAATCAGCTGACTCTGATTCAGTGTTCTTAGAGGTTATAGCCCCTCTTTAACATTAATAACCTGCTTTGATAGAAATTGATGAATGCTGTTTACATCACTTCATCCAAAACAATGAAAAGGTGTCAACCTTTAAAGCGGAACAGTTTTCAGCCTCTGTAAAAATGCAAAGAAAGTCATGAAAGCAGACTTCTTTAAAGGTGTGGATGATTAGAGACTGTTGATGAGTGCTTCATTGTTGTCTCTCACCTCACCAAAGGATGATCTTCTTACTCGGGGCTGATCTCTGTCTCCTGGTGCACCACCACTTTGGTAACAGACATGTCGGGGTGCTGCTCCTTGGCCTCTTTTATCGCCTGAGCCAAAGCCTGAAGATGACACCAGCACAGGCTCGTTGGGAGGAACTTGATTAATGAGTTTAATTAAAGCCACTTCCATGCAAAGCGGCTTTGCTTGGTGAGTGGAAAACAATGAGGCTCTTGGGAGCAAATTATTCTGATAACTCCATCTGCACCAATCAGGCAGCCACATATGAGCCAACACAACATGAGACAACAGAGAGAACTCTGACTCTCTCCATGGTTCACATCTCTCACCTTGTCATGATCGATCTCTGTGTCTCCAGTGATGACGATTCTCTTCTCAATGCGAGTCTCAGACACCCCTCCTTTCACCGTCTGCAACACAGGCATGCACAAGATGAAGAACAAGCTGAAGGAACAGGCTGCAATAAATCACCTGTCAGCATCCCTTGGTCAGAGTTTTGGATGACATAGAGACCGGAGTTTTCAAGGAAAACTTTTCAAATCCAGCAAACCCATCAAAAAGTGCAGCTCTAGGCATGCCAGACCCATAGGGGGCAGTGTTTTTCAGATGTAAAAACCTGTGCCAGCCAATAAGAATGAAACTCCATCATTCTGTCTCTTCCTCCAGAGATTTAAACATTGTGCCAGGATCTTATGTTGGGATTGGTAAAGAGGTTTGCTCTTCAACACAAGTGATAAGATGCACTTGAGGAAATGAGCAGCAGGAAGTGTTTGCGTTGATGTTAAAACTAACACACTCGCAGCGTTAATGCTTCATATAAGGCTGCATATATGTGACATCAATGGCTTTTTTTGTCCCAAGCTGTGACATTTGAGATCCTAAAACTCTGTTTATCAGCGTATACTTGAAGGCATGAAACAAGAGTTTGGCTGGAGTTTTCTCGGAAGATCGTTCTTCGTGACATAAAACTACTGTTTGGTGTGGATGTCAGGGCTTAACATATAAAAAATTATGTTTATACACTGTGTAGTTTACATACTCTGAGAGATTTTATGACTTCTTGGCCATTTTTCAGAAAATATAAATAGCAGAGTGAAACAAAGTTTTTGGGTAATCATTCGTATTCTCTGAAAAATGACCAAGAAATCATTAATTCTGTCAGGGTATGTAAACTTATGAGCAAAACTGTACCAGGAAACATAGTTTCAGCCTGTAGGTAAAAGTTGACTTTGAACTATTATATGCTCTCAAGGATAAAAGCAAAACACAAAACAAAACAAAACTTCAAAAACAAGCAAAAATTTATATAAATAAATAAATACATATATATGTATGAGAGAGAGAGAGAAAGAGAGAGAGAGAGAGAGAGAGAGAGAGAGAGAGAGAGAGAGAGAGATATGGTAAGCCATTTAGGAAATTAATTATATATTGATTGAAACTGGGAATATATATATGAAAGTCTGAATATATATATATATATAAATAAATTAGGTCTGCTGTGAATTAAATTTTGTGCCTTAAAGAGTAACAGGTGCAACAGGTGTTCTATTTCAGCTTCGAATGAGGTAAATTCAAAAAAAGTCTCAGAGGGAATGTCCCTCAGAGTAAAAATGGAGCTTTCAGATCATTAGTGAATCTTTTGGGGCATTCTGAGATTAGATTTTGATACATAGGGGCTGACAGATGCTTGGGTGGTGGCTAATTCCTGCCAGGATTCCTGGATTTCACAGCAGGTGCAGTGAACCAAGCATCAGTCCAGGATGAACCCAGGAGGAGAAGAGAGGCTAAAGCTCTGTGGACTGTTGATGCTCACACCAAAGTGACTCAGATACTGACTCTGCAGGTCTGTTGGTGCTGTGATGTCACCACTGTGTCAGACTTGAGGAGCTGCTAACAGCTCTGATGTGTTGTGGGTGGTTCTGGTCCCTGTGACGGTTGGAGCTGCTCTGACTGGAGCAGAGCTGCTAATGCTCTGGATCTGTTTGAAAGTCTGATCCTAGAGCATGGATTACAGGGACTATGAGCTCCACATTTCTTCTTCAGGAGATCACAGCGAGGTGTAAATGAGGCTTAATGTGTGCGCAGGGCTGACTGGATTAAAATTTAAAAGCAGAGGTTGTGTTATCTTTATTCAGAGGGTGAAACCTACCAGCTTTGAATGAAACCTACTGAAAGAGCATTATGCTGGTTCACATGTTTTTGATTAACTCTCACCACCACCTGATAGTGGCTGTAAATTAAGTCAACAAATTTCTTGCAAATTGAAGTCTGTGAAAAATGATCAACTTCAGACGCTGATCAAGCCCATCAGGTTACTGAAAGTGTTTTACCAACTTTTCATAGTCACTGTGTTTGGTATACACAAACCAAATCTGGAGTTGATCAGACACAAAACATAGGAGAAGTTTGTCCAATACACACCCTGTGAATTGTCAAAATTGAATGTTGAACTTGAGTTTGGCAGCCTCCTGTTAGGAATACGCCATGGTTGTAAGAGGCTTTTTGTATATCTTGGCATGATACTTATGCACAAAAATATGTCTGGCACGTAGGTAAAAGTAGGGGGAGGGGGGTGCAGTTTTTAGTCAACGGGGGGCTTTGTGGAGCAACATTTCATCTGGAAAGCACAAGAAAGATACATTTTCATTAGGAATAAAGGGAGGAGGCAAATTTCGATGACTTTTTTTGCATGTTGAAGGCATGCAATTTGGGATAAAAGGAATAGATAAAATTCTCAGGTTTTCAAGTGGGCCCTCGCCAACCCTTGTTGTTGGAGCTAATGCAGGACTCCCTTCTGTGATGTCACGCTTAAATTATAGTTTTTAATACAGATGTTGTCTGAGGAGACAACAGAGAGTTTGAAAAGTTTTCAATGGGGACAAAAATGGTTTTTCTGTCTTTCATTTCCTCTCATGTGGTACTGGGAGAACACCTGGGGATTGGGGTGATGTCAGGTGGAGAGGGACAGGAGTTTTTTGGACTCTAAAAAAAGCATTCACCTCAGGTTTCTAACACCACACTCCTCTTATGACCAAACCTCAGAGCAGCAGGAGGTGGAGGTTGTGTTTTCAATGAGACGAGGAGTCTGACTGTTTCCAATCCCCATCCTGCAGCTTCTCAGAGAGTGTGTCTGTGAGCTTTGAGAGTGTGGGACCACTGAGTGGGAGCAGGGATGCATCACAGAGTGCCACTCATTGACTGCATTGATCTGTGTGGACTGGGCTGTGCTGTGGGTGCAGTGGGCTCACCTTGGTGATCTGGGTGGTGGTGGTGGTGCTGATGGTCTCTGAGGTGATGGTCTGGGCACTCAGCAGCACTCCTGAGTCCCTCTCTGCCAGGGTGTCCACCGGCTGTGGGAGAGAAACCTTTTAAGTGTTATTCAAGAAGCTCAAAGTGGTCCATTGAGATAATTATCACACAGATATGATCTGAAAACTCTGCAAATGCTGACTGACTTTCACTTGAGTCAACAACTGGATTAATTCAGGACTAAAGAGTCTAAAACAAGCTGGTCTGTTCACCTGACTGTCATGCAGAAAGAAGGAAAGGCCTCTACACCTAAGCATGCACGTGATGGAGTCAAAAAGAGATTCCAAACTTATTCTTTTGATTATCCAGTTTATCTCAGTCAAACTTAGTTGACTTGTCTCAACTGTTCTGCTCAGAGTTATTTCCAGGGTTTTTGCAGTGATTTCCAAAGAGTTCATCAATATGCAAAAAGGTAAAATCAAAGATAAATAATCTAAAAATATCACAAAACATATCTGTGGAGTGTGGGAATTTGGGACCGATTACACAACGGAATGTGCTCTTGCTACACTGTAAACACAAATGTCAATCTAACACAGAAACACTGAGGTGAACCAACTCAGATTTTGGTAACTTGTTTTAACACTTATCAAAAACAAGTTACTTGTACTTCATGGTCATAAAATCTATTTGACTTATTTTTCTTCAGTTCAGCATAAATGAAGTAATCAGAACATGGGACGTCTTACAGAGGTGAAATGCAGTGTTTTTAAGTTGTACTTTTTCCACACACCCAATTCTGCACAAAACAAGCCATCAGTTGTTGCATGGACGAATGTTTACAAGAGGCTCACGGCTGTGAAATGTTGAACTTGAAATACAACTGTGAACCAACTGTTTAGCAAAGCTACAGCTTTAGAGTTGTATCCAG
This sequence comes from Thalassoma bifasciatum, assembly GCA_008086565.1. Classification (NCBI taxonomy): domain Eukaryota; kingdom Metazoa; phylum Chordata; class Actinopteri; order Labriformes; family Labridae; genus Thalassoma; species Thalassoma bifasciatum. Next base: position 18,231 of record RPOG01003027.1, on the reverse strand, counting down.
AATATCTGTGTGATTCAAGTAGATCAGCTACAGTTTTAAAGCAAATAAATTTGTCTTCAAAAAATTCAATTCAATTTCAGAATAAGCTTTTAAAATTCAATTTAATAATTCAAATTCAGTTTCTAGTTACAAAAATCTCAGCTCATACACTCTCTCCCCCAGTTCTCAAACCTGCATTAAACCCTGAGTGGATTAGCTTTGTGGCTGCTTTTCTGCCTCTAATGTTACGTCAGTTTACCACAGAATAACCTTGTATCACAGACCCAGTACACTCACATGCATCACTTTAAACTGTTATTTTCCAAGACACCTCAGTCAGATTTCATGAACAAGCTCTGCGAGAAACCACAGGCAGCTCTCCTCTGTGTCACCCGAGCTGACACTCAGTCAGCCTCCTCTCAGCTCTCTCTCAGGCTCCTTCTCACTCTGCTCAAGAGCCACATAACAGGCCCCCAGGCCCACGGCGCTCCACAACACGTGAACACACATCCAAAACTGGGCATTAAGAGCTGACATTTCAAACTTGAAGATGATAGAACGACCTGCTGAACCTTAATGTGTACAGAAAGAAAAAAAGGCCTCTACACCTAAGCATGCATGTGTATAAGATGGAGTCAAAGAGAGATTCCAAACTTATTCTTTCTGACACTAACTTGGTTGTTGTAAAAACAGGTGTGGGGGGGATTTTCCTTTTTCACTTTGGACCCCTTAGTACCACCTGACCCTGGTTTAGAGTCAACAGTCTGCCTGAGTATTGTTGCTGACCATGTCCATCCTTTTATGAGCACAGTGACCATCTTCTGATGGAAACTTCCTGCAGAATAACGCTCAGATCAAAGCTCAACTCATCTCCAACTGTTTTCTTCAACATGACCATGAGTCCCAACACAGCACCACAAAGGGCGTCCAACCCAGTTCTAGTAAAGTGGAACCTAGTAGACCCTTTACAACCTTCATTATCATGAAGATGCTCACTCACTTTGGCAATGGGAGCTGCATTCATTCAGAGCAGTGTTTCCTAACCTTAGGGTTGTGACCACACATGGGGTCACCTGGAACCCTTACAGGGTCCCCTAAAATGTCCAACAGATAGATAGATAGATAGATAGATAGATAGATAGATAGATAGATAGATAGATAGATAGATAGATAGATAGATAGATAGATAGATACTTCATTGTATTATCAAATTAAACCTGAACCTATAGTCGAAAACAGAAAGAGAAAAAAATCCATTCTGACTTGTGGAAGACAGATATTTCAAACTTTTTGAAAGCAGACAGTGCAGACATTGTATTCGATGAGAACAAACAAACAAAAAACATAATTATTAAAAACATTTCTTCATTCATTTTTATTATTTTCAAAGCAAAAAACAAAATTCACGGAACAACTGTAACTTCGGTAACCCGAATTATGTTTTGGTGTTTAGTTAGCATTTCATTAAGTGTTTTAGTATTTTTAGTATTTTATCATCAACTATTCCAGTATTTTTAGTATTCCATTGTGCTGTTTATTTCATATCTTTGTCTACAGTTGTTTACATTGTTAACTGCTCCATGTGCCTTTAATTGTCCCTTGGGGGTTTAATAAAGCTTTTTGAATTTCAAAGACGTTAGAACAAAGTCTGTGTCCTAATAAGGGGAAAAAATGTAGCCACTTTGTGCACTAATCCTGGCTATTCAGTTTTCGGATAACAATGTAAATGGCAGACAAAAACTAATTCTAGAAAAATGTCTCTGAGGAAATTTGTGATGTCAAAATGGGGTCACTGCCCAAAAAAGTTAGGAAACACTGCTTTAGAGGAGTTAGCATTCTTTAGACACTAAACTGAAATTGAAAGCAACATAAACCTGCCTGGTTGTTCTGTGATCAATTGTCAGGAATGATACTTTGCTATAAAATCAAGTGCTATGGAGTTCTGAATGGTACAGAGCTTCCAGTGTTTTGGAGTAAAACGTGACCGTGCTAACTGGTGGCTTTAGTCAGACATGTCAATGGTAGTCAGCTGATAGTCACCAGTTAGCACGGTAACACTTTACACTGAAACATCACCGATGCTTTTGGCTCAGTTTTAAACATAAATATATTTGAGGCATACTTTTTTTCCACGCTGAATCAACATTGGAAAAATCAAAGGCAGAGAAAAATCAGTGCTTGAAATCTGACAGTTTTTGAATTTCAAAGTCTCAATTTGATGTTGAAAAAACATTCAGTGTCAGAGCTTCATATTCAAACTCTGATGGCACAGGAGTACTTCCAGACTTCTCCTGCAGCATTAATCATGTCGCAGATGACAGGTGAAGGTGAAGTTCTGGAGCTGACCCTAATAAAAGTCTCCTTGCCAGTTTAGATGTTTTTGGATTAGTAGGGCGAGTGTTTGTGAGTCATGTCTGAACATGGAAATGAGGAACAACAGTGACTGTGGGAGAAAGACAGCCAAAGACGTGGGCAAGGACAAGGTAAAGACATGATAGGTGGACGTTAAGACATCAGAGTAACCAACCGTGCTTTAACACCTCATGGTGAATTGAACTCTGCAGGTTTTTCCTATTGTCACTGTCAGGCTTAGGGAGTAACAGAATACATGTAATTGTGTTACATAATTAGGCTACCAAAAAAGGTAGCTGTATGCTGCTACAGTTAAAGAAGGACAAAATAATCAGATTAAAGTTACACTGAGTAAAAATTAGGCTTAGAGTGCATTGTGTATTATTTTACAGTATGTATATATTTTGTAAGGGACTGAGGGATAAGGTATTGGAAGGGATTTACATCCCTGCAAGGTGGCTTCCCAGGCAAGATTGAGGTCTTGCGCACACATAGCTTGGCATTTTCAAAAATGTTTATCCCCCCTTTGTGTTTTTTTGTAAATACTTTCATACTTTTCCCACAGGCAACCCGGCAAATCCAACAAAAGTGCAGCTCTAAGCCTTAAGCATGCCAGACCCAAAGGTGGGTCTTTAAAACTACAACGTACAAGCGTATGCACCAAATCATGTAGCTGGAGTTTTCCGAAATCTTCACTTTGGTCTGAGTTTTCAGAAAAGATAGTTTTCAGTGACGTAAATCTGCCGTTTCCTGTGGATGATGACAGGACTAAATGTGTGAAAATATATGCAGTTTCACAGGTACCTGACTACGTGTGGACATAGCCTGTGGGAGTTCCAAATATGGTCTGTGATTTACCCTGGAATTTTACTTTACTAATAACTGATATAGCCAATTCGAATGAGATTAAAAACAGACATCCCCACCATTTGTAACAAATAATCATTTTTTTTACAAGGTTACATTGTTCATTTGAGTCACAGAAAACACAAAACTAAGTCATGTCATTGGTTCAGATTCTTTTGTCTTTACTATCATATTTTGTAACAGAGTAATCAAAAAGTAACTAAAAGTAATGAAGATCTATTGCTTTAACACATAATGGTCAATTGATTACTGTACTGGTCACATTTCTTATAAGGTAACTTGAGACTGATCTTCTTCCTTACACATTTGGTGTTTAGAATGGTGACCTTAATGTTGTATTAATATATTAAATTTCATTACATTTGCTATAGTTGCTCTCCTTAGTTTTGAACAAACATCATGATAATGTGGTGATGGTGAATTCTGTTGGATTATTGTGAGGTGAAAATCTGATGACATGACAAAGCTGATGCCAACCAGAGTTTCACGGATCTGTTCCCACTTTTTTTCAGCTGTGTGGTTGATTCACTCCAACTATGAATTGTCTTTCTGGATTTTTATGTCCTCTTTTGGTTCCCAGATGTTGAGTGATAGAATCGATTACAGCCAATAACCTGTATGGCATTCAGAACTGGAGTACAAGAATTAAAAGGATACATGCAACAAGTCAAGTCTGTGAAAACTCAAGTCCATGCAAGTTGGGATTCTCTACTGAACCCATTTTCCCACGTGCAATTCCCAGAAGTCCCCTCACCTGTGCTGACTCATATGTGATGGTCTTGGTCTCAGTGTGCACTAAGGGGACGTCCTTGTAGATGACACTCTCTCTCAGGGAGTTGGTGACGTCAGAGATGGTGATTGTCTGGGTCTTTAGCACAGGAGACTGCAGGGATCAGACAAACAGTCAGCAACACACTCTCTGAGGCTTTAATCAACACAAACATCACTCAGCACCTGAGCTTCATCATCCATGACATTTTTGAATATCTGTCTTCCTCTTTGCTTTGCATGCTAGCCTGAGCTGGGCGCACCAGTCTCCTGTTAGGATGTTTGTAAAGGATGAAAATACTGATAGCTGGACTTAACTGCTCCATCATTTGTGTCAGTTGAGTCAGTTAAACTCAACCTTCAGATATTGGCCCTGCATTGTGCCTTGGTTCATAGCGCCCCCAGAGGTAAAACATGTAAATCAACAAATGTTTCGTAACCATTTGAACTTTCCTTATATTTCCAGCTAGTTGAAGGTGGCTACAGTTTGTGAAGAAGTCTCAGTGTTGAGATGCTTGGTTTTTACTTCATCAAATTCTTTCCACTGACTTCTCTTTTTGTCAAAAAGCAACTCTGATTCAAATGCCTGACTGCGATGGGGAGGCAACAGATTTCCAAAGTTGGTCAAAGATTTTACAATTGGTGAGCTGTGTCTGGACCTCTTGAACCAACTAAATGTAAAATTGTTTAATTGTTGTTCCCCAATATATCCTCCAGTATCTTTCTCCCAAGACACTTTTGGACAGCCACTTTTCCATTATCAGTTCAGATTTATTTGATGATATTGTTTAGATTGAATCAGTAATCTTCTTGTGAATCCTGTGATCAATCAGCTCCTTGGAAAATATATATGTTAAATGTTCAGTTGTCCTCCAGATATTCTCTGCAGACTTTAGTGTGGACATAGAAGTGTTTTTAATCACTGTTAACAGCCTCTCTAATGTTCACAGTAAATCATCATAGGAAACACACATTTGTTACATGAAGAAATCAGCTGACAGCTCACGCTGCTTTTTCATATGTGATGTATTTTACAGATATTGGCTAAAGAAGACTGAAATTTCAGATACATTTATATTGCTGTGTTTAATCTAACTATCTAAATATTAATCCTGGAACCTCTGTCCTTTAAAAATGTTCTGCACTCATATGATGCAATAATTCTCCATCACAGACTGATTTTCTTCGCTGCACCTCGCTCTTTTCTGATATGATATTTGCGTACACCAACTCAGACCTGGCGTGGGATTTGAGCGTATGTTCAGATTGATTAATACCGATTAACCGAACAGTTTGTGTTTAAGGGCTCAGACCCTCCTCAGCTCTTCTTTCTCTTCTCCATTCTTGGTGTGATACACAAAGACACACAAAGATACACAACACAAAGGTTGAGTCAACTTTTATACTGTACATTCTAACTAGTGTCAGATGTTATTTGTTACTCATGACAGCTGAGTTTAAACAAGCATCACCTGCTTAAAATTCAATGAATTACCCACAATTCTAAAAGGGTGCCAACAATTTTGTCCGGATACATTTTTGTGTTTTGTGTAAAATTGTGTCCATTTTGGCTTTTTTCTTCATTTTTTTGTGTTTTACCAATGCACATCAAGGAAATTAACACAGGGCAAAGACAGCCTGTGTGATACACCTGTGTATAGCAGGGTCTTATGTCCACTGTGTGCCCTCACTCATGGTCACGAGGTAAAATGTGATGTGATGAACAGTAAAATTCTGTAAAATTCTTTTGTAGTATAAAAAAAAGTTTATTTTTCAGTAACACCATGGCAGCCCCGCTGCCAGTTGTTTATCATTTTTTCTACACAAAAACTTGTTACAGTGTTGTTTAAACATGATGAACTGACCTACTGGGAGCCAAAGCATATGTCACAGTGCCCTCTTTGGAGTCAAAGCATGTACCAAACGTGCCTTTTGGGGAGTGATATCAGCTAAGGTGCCTTTTTGGGCACCACAACACGTGCTAAAGGGCCGTCTCAGTAGCCAAAATACGCTAAAGTGACCTCACAGGAGCCAAACACGTGCAAAAGTGCCCTCCTTGGAACCAAAACACATGCTAGACTGCTGTCTGGGGACCAAAATCCACATTGTTTGTGCCTTTGTCTTCTTTGTCCCACCACTGCTGGTGATGACGTTTGTCAAAACATCTTTTGGACATGTCCTAAAAGGCTTATTCTGTATTAGGATGCTCGAGTTGTGCTTTGTGTTTGCATATTTGGATGAAGGAGACTGTTTTCAAACTATCTGCCCAAGAGAGAAAGTTTTTTTGAGTTCAGGCTAAATTTGAGTTCAACACATGTTCGTTTGAGACAGTTTTATCTCATTACAGGGTCCAAGAGTGAGGCGTGGAAATCTCAGCCACACTCTTAACAAATCAGGCACAGCTGACCCAGCAAAGTACGCCCTGCTTCAACAACAAACTGAGAGATTTAGGAGACCTACTTCAAAGTTACTTTCAGCTGAAACATTGGCTGTCTTCCCAGGCTCAGTCTGTATCTACATACAGCTCAAGGAGACAGCTCAGCTCAGGAAAACAACCTCAGGGCTCGCTGCAAAAATGGGTCGAACAAGACTTCAAGTAGAGGAACAAATCCTTTCTGAGGTGTGCCTAACACTGGAAGAGACTGGGACTACTAACTTCATCAACCAGGGCGCACTTACACCTGAAGTCAGAACACCTGTGCAGAAACATAAGCCATCCTGATTTTACTCTGTGGCACCATTCATGAAGGAATAATTCGGAGAGAATAACCTCCATGTTTCTGACTTATACTCAGCTCTGATATGGCATCAGCAGAGAACAAACTGCTCACTTAAAAGAGAGATCAGACTCCACAAAGTACAGCAGCAACAGAAACTCACACTTTATTCACAGCATCTTGATTCATCTGATACAGCTCACAGGTCTACAGCAGCAACAAATGCCTGCCCAAGTTTTCTGCAGCATTCTCCCAGTAATATACAGTCATAGAAGGCCACAACAGTAACGCACTTCAAGATACTGACCTAGCTGATGGAAAAAATAACCCCAGCCCTGGAGGGGTTGTCAAAGTCCCAACACGAGCAAGGCTTGCAACCTTTATGCACCCAGAGCTGACTCTGTAGGTCAGCATGAGCAAACCATCTGATCAAGGCTCCACAATGTGCTCAATAAAGCACAGCCATCCTCTAATTCTATGTTAGCCAATCGCTCTTCTTTGGAAGTATTAATTCTTTCCTTTGACCCGTGTCTTGAGGTCTAAAAACACCTCAGACAAAAGCATCCAGCAACCAAAGCTTTACAGCTTTTTTTTTTTCTTTTTTTTTCTCCTGTTTTTTTACAGTGGTATCCAAAGCTGGAAAGCTTTGGATACCACTGTCTCCAGGAGAAGAGCAAGTGTTTACTTCTTTGAAGGACACTCAGGTCGAGGAAAAATGCGCCTTAAGGAACAATAAAATGTAGACAGCTGTGTCATTTTGTACTGTTATAGAGTTGTATTGCATTATGTCGTATGATGTTTTTTTTTTTTTAATCATGGGGCCAGATCTCCAAATATTCAAAATAAGAATCACTATATCGTGCAAACGAGGGATTAGTGGGTGTGTTGTGGATGATCTACAATGATTGCGTGCACAGTCAATGACAGGTACAAAGTGGCACAGACCACCCTATTGAGGAATGAGGACTCTACCTGTGCTACCGTCTGTTCCCACAGAGAGTTTATGAGAGCTGGGGGGAAACAAAAATGAAGTTCGAAGATATGAAGTTGGAGATCTTGTATGGAGTGAGATTTGTGCCACTGCAAACTGAATTAGAATTTTTGCATTGAATTTAAAAAGCATTAGCTGAAATTGTACTTAATGTTTTGAAATTGAATCTTACCTTCTTGATAATTCAGACTCAGTTCCTTAGCTTTTCTATGCTTTTCAAATTTAAAACAAAAATTCAAATTCAGTTTCTAGTGGCACAAATCCCACCCCATAATCTTGGTGGAGGAAATAATACAAAGGCACAAAGTCAGTAGCCCTTCTATATGTTCGAATATATGTTTTTTTTAATAATTTAATGGTTTTCTGTTCTATGGTGGCTGTAAAGGTTCAGTTTTGTTTGTTTGAAAACATCTGCCAACATTTAAGTTTGTTAGCCACATGACTGCAGTGCAACGCTGTACCAGTTTGCACCTGCCTTTCAAATGCACGAAATATAGATGCAAAACACTAAACACAATCAGTTTCAGGTATGCTAAATCATTTGCGGGAGTTAAATAATGACAGTGACGGGTTCACAATACTTTGTGCATCCTGATCATCTGTGTATATTCTGCATGTTCATGAAGGCAGACACACTGAATGGATGCTGTTTTGCTCATTCATCACAAATCAACTTTATGTGCACTATCAAGTTTGCACATGTTTAAATACACCCAAACCCTTGGTAGATCAGGCCCATAGAAGAGTAAGGTATCTTTGTGCATTTACATCATATTCTGTTGTTCTTTCCTTTTTGTATAAAATTGTCTGGGAATAAATAGTATGGTATTCATCAAACTGTATGGATCTCTATTGCATTATGGTTTATCTGTCTTACTGTGCAGTATCAAATCATACTGTCTCATATCCTGTTGTTTGTGTGGTCTCATATTCACAAGGTTACACCAAAAACAGGGATTGCATTGATTATACATGGAGGAATTTCAGGGGATGCCAACTTCGGCTGATTGTTTGAAGAGTTCAACCTGATTTCACCAAATGTACCCCCCTTATAATTCTGAGTGTTGTTTTGTAATGTGATATTTTTGTTCAAAGCTGTTTAAGGATCAGTATTTACCTCTTCACCCAAATATGGAAACGTATGATCCTAAAATACCACACTGATCTACTGTTTTCCTTTGAGCTTCCAGGATAAACGTTGCCTGAAGCCGAGGTATAAACCTGTGGCCTGTACTACGAAGCTGGATTTTCTCTTCTCGAGATAATTTCAGGACTAACCCTGATTTTCTGTCCTACGATGCCCATTCACTTCTTACCGTGAAAAATCTCCATGGTTACTCAGTCTGAACCTCTAACCTGCTCCAGAGCAGATTAAGATCTGGATCAGAGATCAACGAGGACAAAAGCTCCACCTCCTGACCAATCAGCTCTCTGGAAAATGAGCTGCCTGTTCTTAGACGATCCTGTCAGAGTTGGTGCACAGTTCGCTCAGGAGAGGGAGAGTTTTTAAAGAGAAATATAATCCTTTTGATGTCCTGATGACATATTATATAAGATACATATTTTCATCAGAGGTACGTTTGCCAGCTGATGGAGTCATATGTTACAAATGTGACGCACCGCTGTTGCACACATCTGAAATATTGATGTTGATAATAATTCACACAGCTTAACTGCAGAAACATGAGTTTATGGATACTTACAACTACTTTTTACACCGTCACTGGGACAGATTGATTTTCAAACTCAAACGTGCTCACATGAGCTCTGAGGAAGAGCTCTGCTCCAAACCTCTGTGTGTAATAAAATGAATTTAAGTGATCAGAGTTCTATCTGTTTATTTTTTCTGATAAAGTAAGATTGTAAAATTTCTCATAATGACACTAACTGCTGCAACAGTGTTGTTTTTGTCCTGGATGATGTGTTTGAATTAACTTTTGAGGAATATTCAGCCAAAGATACAGATTTGGACTCAGTTATATCTGTTAAATTATTGAGTCACGTTACAAATGTTACACATCACACTCTGGTTCATCTGAAATAATGAGGTTTGTAATAATGGTCGGGGTGTAACTGCAGAAACATGGATCCATAACTACTCGTCACTGTCACAGTCAGAAATTAATATTCAAATAAAAAAGTGCTCACACAGGAGCTGATCCTCAAAATAACTTCATTCCAAATATAAAACAAAGGAAAAGAACTGAGGAAGAGCTCTGCCCCAAATCACTGTGCTGTGATAAAATCAAATTGTTGATCAGAGTATGTATATTGTCCGGTGACTTAATATTATACAATCCCCAGAAATTACGCATTAACACAGTCACGATTTTCTGCAGCATTCCCTCCTGATTTTTGCTGCAGTAACAGTCGCTCTTTTTCTGGATGATGTGTGTGAAGAATATTTTATTTGATGATTATTTCTGAAGAATAATTATCTGCTCCTCCACAGTAAAGCAGGCTGCCCTGCAGGGTTTCTCCTGTTTCTCTGTGTTTGTGATTGGTCTGATCCTGTAAACTCCACCTCTTTAATGTGAGCGCGCACTGATCCAGACTGAAAATCCTGGATTGACTCAGCCAGTTGATATCCAGCTTCGTAGTACAGAATATCCAGACTGCAAATGTCTTGTTAAGTTAACTCAGGGTACGAAAAGAGATCCAGGATGAGTTAATCCAGCTTCGTAGTACAGGCCCCAGCTGTCCATGAATTAGTCTTTCAGAGAACATTGATGGTGTTCATGGGAAGAGGGTTTCCTGTGAACAGTGGTGTGTGCTTTTCGGGGAGCTCCTGCTCTGCCTCAGGACCAGAGCTGCTCAAAATTATGAAGCCAACATGAACTCTGGACTGAAGCAGCAAATTCTCAGGGCAATTTTCCTGGTGTCTGTTTCATAAACTGGAGCTTAGCAAAGACTGGGTCCTAAAGCAAGATAATGAAAAGCAGAAGTCAGCTGATTTGATCACCTCAGTTTGCTCAGTGGGGTACTTTTGGCTGCCTCAAGGGAAGCTTTTGTTTGATGTAAGGATGAAGATACAAAAGATGATGCCATGGTGGCGCTGTGATGCCTTTTTGCTGTGCTTTGTTAATGGTTAATGTTATAATACAGCAGTCCCCCAAACTGATGGCTGATGTGTTAGTGACATCACTTTGAAACAGTATCAAAGGCTGGTTCAGTCTAGAGCAGAGTTTAAAGGAATGTGCACACCACAGAGACCAAAAGAAATCCATCATTACTAACATGCAGGAAGGAACCTCAACGATCAGTTTTCATCCTGACAGGAACATGCACATTGAAAAGAACACATCAGATTTGATGCATTTATTATTTTTATATGAACTATATCACACATTACTGTAGCTTTAAATGGAGACACCAAAAGTTGCATCATACCAAGAATAAATCCAGTGACAAGGTAAGAGGAAGTCCATCAGTCAACATGAGAAACAGCTTAAATGTTGCTGTTGTTATCACAGTGAAACGTTCAGGTTTACAGATTGGGAATTACACAAGAACCCACAACACTAATTCATCATCATCATCATCATCATCACCATCAGCAGCAGCAGCACACAGAGATTCATCATGCACAGTCTTTTTCTGGATATATGAACAGAAACAAGAACAGCAGTGTAGGAAAAGTAAAAGAGACACATTCGTGTTTCAGGTCAGTCCCAGCAGATGTCAGGGGGTAAACATTATACTCTCCCAGAGTTCATTAATAGCCAGTCACACTGTGGGGAAATGAGCGCTCAGTGTTTCCTGTCATCAGAGTGAAGGCTCTGAGCGTCACCTACAGCTGGGTACGGCATTCACAGTTTGATTAATAGAGGCCTAAAAAACTGTGAGTCCCAGAGCAGTTCCATCATTACAGGAGGAGAGGGGGCGATGCAGTGGACTGAGATTCACCCTACATACTGAGCTCCCAGCAGTAAGAACGGGACCACCACAATGCCTCACCAGGCATCTACCAAATATATAAAAACCAAACAGTGCTTTGATTTGTTCAGTCACTGCTTTGTGTGTATGCAAATATACACAGAGCCGAAAACAAGTACAAAGGCTCCTTTCTCCAGGTTTTGGCTATGTACGCATTGGTTTTGCTTGACACCATTGCCTGGTAGTGCACACCGTTTGGTTAATTTCCTATTCACCAGCAACTGTGTCTGGTTTCTGGTTTCCAATGCCACTAAGCTCTCCAGCTCTATTTGGGGCCTGAGTGACGACAGTGTGGGCAAAGGCCCTCTTGCAACTGCCCTGACAAAATTTCTCTGCCCTTAACTCCAAATTTGGTACTCCAAACATGCTTAATTCTGTTTCGGTATCTCAGTTTTTAATCATACTTGGTCACATAATATTTCAGCTACATTGGTATCAGCTGTTCCTACTGAGTGCCCATCTAATGTTAGGGATGGAAAGGTTTATGAAAAAAAGTAAACTCTTCGTTTCATCTGCCTTGGTCCAGAGCACAAGTTTAGGATTTTTTTCATTCGTTCATTTTACACCTCAGTTTAGACCATGGACTGTATTATTGATGGATGTAGTCTCTGTGACGTTGTCCGTCTGTTTCTGATGCAGAGCTCTGAAGCTTGGAAATGGGACTTGTGGGGAGTGCCCAAACTCTCAGCTATTGGTGACTCATTAGTCACTGATCTGAGCTGTGACTCTGACTGGGTGAGCTCAAGATCTTAACATCTGTTTAACTGGAGAGTTGGAAAAAACCACATCCCCCATACAGTGCGTGCCATTTGCGAGATAAGCAATTTAGGCGGGAGACAGTTTCTGTACCAGGATGTAAAGATGTTCATTTCTGCTGTGGAAATGGCCTTTTTTGGCTCAGTGTGTTTGTGACTTACAGAGCCAGCCTGGAGTGGACACCCTGTCTCATAGTTTCAGACCAGAGGTTGCCACTTGGTTTAGACAAGTGTATATGTAGCTCTGATCACGCAAGGCAAATGAGAGTAGTAGTACAGTTGTGGAGAGAGGCGTTTGTGTTGTGTGCATGGCAAGTGGAGAAGATAAACAGTCAGAGTTAGAGGATGTGCCTGTGGTATTGTATGGTTCTGCTGTACTTTAGATTTAGAGTGGTGGATAAAAGTGTGACTGAGTGTGAGCTGTTTATCTAGCTTAGCAACTTCGGAGGCTTGTCAGACACTTCTAGGCAAATCTAGTGACTTTTCTTGAGTCTGGAGGCTGCAGTGAAAGCACGTTTTAATCCCTTCAATGAGCAATGGGTGCCACCATGGGCCCCTACCAAGTGGCAACCTCCGGTCTGAAAACATGAGACAACACGGAAGTGCTAAAAAGCTGCTGTTCCACGAGAGACCGCTTGAGGCTGGTTACGGAAGTACCGGAAGTCACGTACAAATGAATGGAAAAAAGGCCGTTTTCAGAGCTGAAATCAGCGTATTTAAAGCCTGGTACAAACTCTGTCTCCCGTCTGAACAGTGACGTGCGGTGAGGTTCATAGCTGGTGAGGCACTGACGTCATCAGAATCAGATTTGCAAATAGATGCATAGATTGACAGCAGTTTACAGGTTATAGCGAGAGGAAAAAAATCACTATCTCTATTATAATCTATCGCTGCACTTGACTTGCTTCCCGAATCGTTTAGCCTAGCTCGCTGTCACTTACTCGGCAGTTGAGGAGTGAACAAGACGAACATCTGGGATCTTGAGCACCCCCTGCCATGAGGCAAGAGAACTGCCTGCCTCACCTCGAACCTGTTCTCTGCCGTTTATAATCGCTCATTACACGAAACACGTTACACAAACACAGTTGGTGACAAAAAGCACTGTACATTATATACATAAGCTAAATTATTGGAGATAAGTTCACATATTAAATTTGTTTAAACCATTTTATTGACGCCGTACAGCAACATGCTCTCTCCGCTTAGCAGCCAGCGCAGAGCCAGGGGTTGCGCAATCCAAGGTGAGGCAGAGCTCGCTGCTGCCTCACCGGCATCGCTTCCAAGCATTTGAATGGGAAAATAAGAAAATTCAGCGATTTTGAACAAATAAAAATCAAAATTGGTGAAGCTACATGAAAAATAAATATTTTTTAGTACAAACCACCGGATGAATATAACAATTTAAATTACTTTATGATTATATATTTTCTTTCTTTCCATGATGGCTGGTGAGGCACTGCCTCACCTGCCTCCCCCGACCGCACGTCACTGCGTCTAAATCACTTATTTTGCTAAAGGCACACACTGTGAGGGGGGTGAATTTTCTTCTAACTCAGCCGTTTAGAAGATAGTACGATCCAGAGCTCGCCCAGTCAGAGCCACAGCTCAGATCACGTGACTGACGGGCGCCCAATAGCTGTGAGTTTGGGCACTCGTCACTCGTCCCAATTCCAATATGGCCACGGCCACCATTTTGCTTCAAAACAGAGCTGCAGTAACAGATGGGTGACGTCACGGAGACTACGTCCATGTTTTATACAGTCTATGTCCCCCACTCTTTCCAAAACACTCACAGGTGGACAAGTCCTCCTCACTCTCAGCTCAGCCAGAACAGGCCACTGCATGTAGATAGTAGAATTTTGGGAATATATGATCTTCTGGGGTCTTAAAACAAGAGCAATGTACACCAAACGGAACCAAAATCCATGATAAGATCCAAACCATTCCATGAACCATTCCACCCCTAAAAAATATTGGTGTCACCTAGTTTCTCTTAATAAGAGAGCACATTTGTCAGTGCAATCAGTTGATAAGTTGTGTTTGCCACACTATCTATGGCCTCTGGGATTAACACTGTGGCTGTTTGGAGCATCCAGGGTCGACCTGGCAGAAACTGACCATGGACTTAATTTGTCCTGCAAATATGTCTTTAGTGAAGCTGCTCACACTGAAGGTGGATGATAATTTGCTTTCTTGAGGCTGCTAATATGATGGGTTCTTCCTTTGTGTACTCTGTTCACTCAAAGGTCAGCACTGCCTGTTCAATAGCACAAATTAGCATACCACAGAGCCCCAGGTTGCTTCTGTTCAGATTGCTTTAGCTGTAGTTCCAGGATTTGAGATTAATCCATTAAAAAGAATTGAACAGTACTTTGCTGTTGCAGATGCTGCAGCAACTCCATGGTGAGTCACAAGCCTTTGGGCTGCTTTTTAAAGAGCCCAACCTGTATTTAAAGAACAAAAAGTTGCATAAAGTGGCTGCACAGACAGCTGATACCTTCAACAGACATGCCACGAACTGTGAGTGAAGACATGTAAACAAGTACACCGTGCCATGGAACAAGTGCAGCAGCTCTATGCAGATTAAGGCCTTCGAAGGTGCACAGCACAGTGCTGGGCTGCTTCATCAGGATAGTCATTCATATTTATGTTAGATTTCACCACCGTACTCAATCCTAACAGGAATTGGATCTGGTTGTGGTTTAGCAGTGAAACCAAAAGTCTACAGATCAGTTGACACATGTGACATTTGGGTAAATGGGATAGGTTTGATTCTTTTCTTGGGTTTAAAATCCTGACAGAAACTCTAAAAACTGAACAAATCACCGCACGCTAGCATCTGCTTCCTTAACCTCTGCAACTGGATTTTTTTAAACTTCAGAGTAAATGTTGCTGATGTTTTCTGGAAGACTAAAGATCACAGCTCACATCCTGTCTGCCTCACATTAATGCCAAAGAGTCCCATAATGCCTTTGTCTACCCCATGCTGGCCTGGCGCCTGGTCAGAGTCAGCATTAGCTCCACTGAACATTGGTTGAAAACTTATAAAACTGCTGTGATAATTTCCTGAGTGATTTCTTGTCTCCACTGATAACGAACACTTGACCTGATTGTCTGCTGATACTTGGTCCAACATCAATGCTGGGCTACTGCATGTGAGTAAGCACAGCATGAAGTTTCTCAACAAGCTTTGGTCTACTGATGGACTGTGTGATAACCTGTGCTAGGGCTATGTAACAAATGTGTCCAGAGTAAGCTCTACTTTAAGATTTAACATGCAATTTACATCATTCTTGTAGTCCAAGGACTGGACATGTAAGTGCAAAGAATAGGTCAAGGTAAGACCTCATGAAAAATGCAAAAAAAACAAATCAAACTAGTCAGTAACCTTGTTTTATGCAATATACAACTAAGTACAACACTACTAAGTGCTCCTCTAAAGAGCTGTTTGTCAGCTGAGATATGTAGTTTAGTCTAGTGTTTTTAGTAAGGAAGAATATGGATTTATGAAAATAAAAAAAATAAAAACAGAGGAGGGGATCAATAAGCTTACGAACAACATTCTTTCTTGATTAATCAGCAACTGAAGAGGAAATAGATTGGGAGGTTTCAGAGGGAAATTGGGTCAAAATAAAGGAAACATTTGATTTGGATAATGGCAGAATTTTGTGATAGCCAGTCAAATGATAAGGCCAGGCACAAGCTTGTAGTCATAATAATGTTGGCTTAAAACCTCTGATGTTTACCAGAAGTTGATCAGCTGTTGCAATGCAGTTGATGATCTGTAATGACTTCAAAACCAAACATCCAGGGCTGAAGTACATGAAGTGCATGAAGTGCAAGTCAGTACATTACAATAATTCCTCTGGGTTTTTTTGTGTGTGGTTGAGCTGGGATTTCTTTCAAATCTGAAAGTCATCTTTTCACATTACCTGGACCAGTCCAGTAGATCTGCTAGCCTTTGGCCTTCCCTTGAAGCTACCGTTTGATTATAACTTTGGCTAGCCTCATTGTCATTACCCAGAACTTTGGCTGCTGTCAGCAAACTTAGTTATTTGCTAAAGTGAAACTTGATGGCCACAGCACTCACTCACACCATCTGCCAACCCTGTAGGATCCTGGAGGATTTGGGTTTCTTTTACAGTGACGGGTAAGCGTAAAGAGAGAAGCTATCGTGATGTTTTAGTTTATCCATCATTATTTGTTATTATGGTCATGCCTGATTGGTTTGCTTGAGTTTGGGCAAGAGATGCTGTTTCCCAGTGTTGATGCTGCACACTCAGATTGATGGTGTTTAGAATGTGTATTGAAGGAACTCACAACTACACCTTAATTAGATAGTCTGACTTGAATAACTGTTGTTAACAGGCCAAATATCTGATGAACCGTGGTATATGAATTGTGGAGGCTTGTTTTGTGTCATACGGTCCCTGTGTAATACAAACACCATACATGGGTAGGTGCTTTGGCTTGATGCTGCTTGTTTAAGATGTTCTGAGGCTGTGTTTGCTGTATCTGCACCTTTGTGACCAGTGCATGTGTGTGTGCTTGTGAAAATGTTTTGCGTTCCCTGTTGAAGGCTCTGACTAAAACCCCATGGTGTGCCACTGCATCTAGGAACAATACAATAGGACCCCAGGTTTGTTTAGTGGGTGTTCCATTGGGACTAGGGCCATGGTGAAGAGGGACAACTGGGGTCAATTGAACTGCAAGCTAGAGGTGAAATTCTTAGACTGGTTCAAAAGACACTGGGCGTTTTGGCAGGACTGTGTCCATTACTCAAGAACGAAAGTCAAAGATTCAAAGGCAACCAGATACCCTTGTTACAACCATGATGATGTGAACCCATGACCTGGAGGCATCCTCACCATGACCCACTGGGCGGTGTTTGGGAACCCAAAGACTTTGAGTATACGGGGAGGATATGGTTGCAAAGCTGAACTTAAAGGAGTTGATGGAAGGAACTGAAGGCAGGACACTACCAGGAGTGGCGCCTATGGCTTAATTTGACACAAAAAAGGGATCTCACCTGGTCCAGACACAAAGAGGATGGATAAACTGTAAGTTCGTTCTCCATTCTGTGGTGGTGGTGCATGGCCTAGTTGATTGAGCTATTCTGATGGCAGTTTGTCTAATTTGGGCCTGACCCTGCCTTTTCACCAATATCCTGATGAGTGGGAACCTTGAGGATAGCTGAGCACACAAGTTCAACGCGGTTTTTTTTAAACATGTTTATTAAAAGGAACAAAATAATAGCCAATCAGAAAGCGCGCTGGTTGAAGATGGAGGGACAAAAAAACAAAGCTACACTGCCAACAGTAAACAAACATTAAGTGAGCTAGATGTCAGGAATGGAGGACCAATGTGATGTGCAGAACATCCCACAACCACAGAGACGAGGAGTGGGCTGGGTTTACCAGGAGGCTCAGCAGCTACAGAGCTGTGAGCTTAATAGGATCCAGAACATTGTGGCAGCGGCAGCAGCATCAGGGACGTGGCACAGCTGTTATAGAATATCTGAAAATGGTCAGTCCTGTTTATTGCCAAGTGATTTTGATAGTTTGATTAGGAAAAAAAATGTATAGGTTTTCAGTAAGTATTTCCTTGAAATTAATTTTGAGAGGGGGGCTGCCTTGTTAATATGGTCTATCTATCACACGTCCCTCTGGATATTCCCACAATCCATTCTCTTTCCAGTTGCTGATCCATACTAAAGGATCATATACCACTGATTTATGTTGACAACATTTGCAAACCTGGGACACAACAACAAATACATCATGACAGCATTTGAGCTTCCCACCCTGAGTGTGATGTCAGAGGAACATGGCGGCTCTGTGAATGCAGTGGATATCACTGTTAAAAG
>RPOG01003026.1:0-65297 GCA_008086565.1 Thalassoma bifasciatum | reverse complement strand
CTTTATTATTTAAAAAAAAAAAAAAAAAAAAAAAGAATATGGGGTTAATTTAACAACAAAGTGGGGTGACTTCAACGCTACATACATGTTTAAGATTGTTCATATAAGTTTAAAAAACGCATGTACGCTGCTTTTAACTCATAACAACCCTTTCACCATTTTTCTACATCCAATGTTTTCAGTTGTTTTCTCATTATTCTGTTGTTAATTTCACTAATGTTTTCACCTGCACTGTTTACATTTACCTTCTGAAGCGTCTTTAAGTTTTTGAAAAGCGCTCTATAAATAAAATGTGATACTATTATATAATCACTGGCATGTATGTATGTATACATACGTACACATGCTGTACATATTTGTAAATTTGCACACGTGTAGATGTGAGTTTGCACATTTATATACACAGATGTATCTTTGTTCGGTGCTTCAATAATTTTTTTTAAAGATTTATAGATATTGCACTGATTTAGGGATATACAAATGCGAGTATATATAAGTCAGTCATTCTTGAGAGTTGGGACAAAAAAGGTCCTACATAGAAAAGTCATATATATTTGCAAAATTAAATCTAAAGGAACTCTGTATATCTTTGTTATGTTTTTGCATACACTTTTATCTTTTATTTTGAAAGATTTTGTTTAAATGTATGGTTTGTGATCTTTACATGATTAAATAGTTAAGACTTTTCTCTGCAAAAATATATAACTGATGAATGTAGTGTGAATTTTGAAAAAATAATTTAAAAACTCTTTTGTCCCATCTCTCAGGAAAAATAAAAAGTATATTTTTATAATCACAACAGCTCATTTGTATTTAAATATAATGAGAACAAGGACAAATAACTCATACAATGTTATTATGTATAAAGATAAAAGGTTGACTAACTGGATTTTCTTTCACCCACTAAAATTGGAAATCGATAAGTTTTATTCCTCCAGCTCCTTTTTTGGAAAAGTAAAAAAAGTTTAATCAGTCATTTAATAGTTTTTTGTTTCTGTCTGAAATTCTTGGAAAACTGCAAAGTTTGTTTTTTGTTTGACCATTGTTTGCCTATTCTTTTTCTTTTACACTTTTTGAAAACAAACATTGTTGTTCATTCATTCATAAAAGAAAAGAATGTTTTTTTGTTTGTTTGTTTTTTTTTTTTCAATAACAGTTTTACTGAGGATTTTCAAACATTACAACATTTAGAAAACACGTACGAAGACATAACCAGAGAAACTAAAGTCAGACACTACAACAATAAACATAAAGGTAAAAAAACAACCCAAAACAGACAATATACTTACCAAAAAGTCAAAGAAGTAAGACATAGAAAATAAAACGAAATAAAATAAAATAAAAGACCCCATTTCTTCAACAGCTCATGTCCAGGTTGTGTCAACCTACCAGAGTTTATTAAATGTAAATCTAATCCAGCCTCAGCCAGGATGAGAATGTCCAGAAGAGAATGTTTTTAAGTTAAGCATCTCAAATGTTAGGATTTCCTCGTTCTGTTGTCGTCTTTTATGACAAATTTGATATTTTTTTGCCTTTGATGTGTTTTTTAAATTTATTTTTATTTGTTTATGACAATAAATTTAAAGAAGGGGTATTATGCTTTCTAACATTTCAAATGGATGTAAATTCAATTAATTCAATTCAACAACGCTGGATGTTCAGACTGAACTCCTGACGTGTTAGAGGGACGGGGCCTCAAACACCAAGGTCTGACCCTACAGGTTTCTAGAGGGGAAACCTTAAAGAGACAGCAGCTGAAACGAGGCTGAAACTCGGGTTTTCAAAAACACCAGTGAGAGGAAAAAAAAAAAAAAAGCTTTCATGAGCTGTAAATCATGTTGAGATACTACGGGGGCACCAGAGGGACAAAATAGAGCTTAAAAACTAAATAAGTTGCTGAGTTACCTGTAAATATGTTGTTGTCGTACTGTCTTTTGAACATCGGCATCATGTTGGGAGCTGCAGTGATCTCTGGGACTTCAGCTGTGTACGAGGCCTCCAGAGGGACAAACTAGATAAAAAACACAGTTAAACAAACTCAAAGTCAGTGATTCTGAACGATACACAGACGCTAATCCACAGTGTTTCTCACCTGTGGGAGTTGTTGCGTAATCCTAATCTGACTCTTGGGCTGGTCATCGATCTGAAACCTGGTCGGCTCCTGTCGTCCTTTTCTGTGGCCTTTAGGGATGATTCTCTGTCCTCGTCTCCAGTAAAAATGGACTTTAGGATCGAAATCTGAGGAGGAGGAGAAACACAGCAACACTGATGAGACATATCTTTAAAAACTGTTTCAATTCAAACCTCATTTTTGTCTTTAATTAACTCAAAATACAGCATGTTTCTGGACTGGTCAGTTGAGTGTGGCTCATATTAAGAATAAAAAGACAATTTTTTACTGAATATAAGACACAAACACTTAATAAGATTTCAGTTTCTGCTGTACAAAATATGAACAAGTACATAAACAATCACCCATTGAACTTGTTAAGGCAAAACACTGCTGCTCAGGTTATACAACAAATTTTGGAAACTAAAACAACACTGCTAAAAGTCCCATTTTGACATATAAAGTCAAAAGTATTACACAAAAGTCAATATTTTAAGATAAGTAAATCAAAATTTTAGGTCATGAAGTCAAAGTTATGTGATAAACGGTAGAATTTCGAGAAAAACAATCAAAATTTGAGCTTGAAAGTCAATTTTTTCAGATATAAAAGTTACAATTTTAATATAAATAGTCAATATTTTGAGACAAAATTCTGCATCGCAAGTCAAATTCTGTGCTAAAAACTCAAAATTTCGAGCTGAAAAGTCAAAGCTTCTTGCTCTCGAATCTTATTTTGTGATAAAAAGTAAAATCTTGAGTCAAAAGTCAAAATCCTGGATAAAAGTCCAAATCTTAAGCTACAAAGTCAATGTTATGAGCTGAAAAGTCAAATTTTGAGGTGAATAGTCAAAATTATAAGCCTAAAGTCAATAATATAAGTTCCTATTTTTGGTCAAAACGTAAACGTTATGTGATTTACAGTCAAATTATGAGAAAACAGTCAAAATTTAGAGTTTAAATTTCAATTCTTTCAGATATTAAAGTCAGAATTTTGATAAAAATTGTCATTATTTTGAGATAGTCCACGCGCTCGGATAAAAAAAAGTCAAAATTCTGCATGGTGAGTCAAAAAAATAAAAAAATCAAAAAATCAAAAATTCTATTATGAAAGTCCAATATTTGAGCTGAAAAGTAAAAGTTACTTGCTTTAAAATCAAAATTTGTGATAAAAAGCAAAAGTGTGAGTCAAAGGTCAAAATTCTGTGAAAAACAACACTGTCTGAATTTTTAAATATAATATCAGCTATAATTTCCAAAATGATTTGCCGACCCCTGAAAATCATGCTGTGACCCCCAAGATTGAGAATATCTGGGTCAGAGTGTCTGAGATAACTGAAGAAGAATAGGAAAGGTCCCAGCATTGAACCCTGAACACCATCTGTATATGTTTCATACAGTCTATGCTTTACATGCATAATTAGTGCCCAAAACAAACAAATATACGGGTCAATGACAAAAAGAGGGTCAAAAAACGTATTTTTAAAAAGTTCTTTGAAAATGAATAAAAACATATTTCTGAGAGAAGAATTATGTTTTCTAACAGATTTCAGTTGTTGACCAACATTTCAAAGTTTTTAGGTTCATTATTTTTTTGTATTTTTCATTCGAGCACCCAAAAATGTCAGGTGGCTCAACCAAATATATGAAAATATATTTATATGTTCCTGTTATTTTTTCTGTGTGAAATTATTGGCAAGTATCTCTCAAGTGTCTGTAGTGACTCATACATTTTCATTTTGTGTGTTTCATTTCTTTTATTTGTGAATAAGATAAATAATTTGATGTTAAAATAACATTTCACATTATTACATTGGTTGTACCACCTGACATGGAAATTGTTCCAGTCACCAATGAAGTGAAAAAACCTTTTTTATCAGTATTTCAGAGAAATCTACAAACTTTTCCACTTGGTCACAAATGTCATTTGGGCTCCTCTGGCTGATGCAGTTTCCTGTTTCCTGTTTTATTCTCTTCACTTTAAAATAAAAGTCTAATGTTNTGGGTCAAAAAGTCAAAGTTATGTGACAATTATGTTGAGAATAATTAAAATATTCTCTTTTTCTTTTTTTTGGCCCATGTAAAGTAAAATCTGTACAAAAAAAACTCGAATTTTAAGATAAAAAGTCAAATTTTGAGACGAATAGTCAAAATTATAAGCCAAAAGTCAATACTTTAAGATAAGAAAGTCAAAATTTTGGGTCAAAAAGTCAAAGTTATGTGACAATTATGTTGAGAATAATTAAAATATTTTCTTTTTCTTTCTTTTTCGGGACCTGTAAAGTAAAATCTGCACAAAAAAATCTCGAATTTTGAGATAAAAAGTCAAATTTTGAGACGAATAGTCAAAATTATAAGCCAAAAGTCCAAATTTTGGGTCAAAAAGTCAAAGTTATGTGACAATTATGTTGAGAATAATTAAAATATTTTCTTTTTCTTATTTTCTTTTTCTTAAAGTAAAATCTGCACAAAAAAATCTCGAATTCTGAGATAAAAAGTCAAATTTTGAGACGAATAGTCAACATTATAAGCCAAAAGTCAATACTTTAAGATAAGAAAGTCAAAAATTTGGGTCAAAAAGTCAAAGTTATATAACATACAATAAAATTTTGAGAAAAACTGTCAAAATATTTGAGCTTTAAAGTCTTTTTTTTTTCAGATAGGGCACTAAAGTCATAATTTTGTTAAAAATGTCATATTTTGAAATAAAATTCTGCATTTTGTGATAAAATTCAAATTGTGAGTCAAAAGTCAGAATTCTGTGAAAAAAATCCAAATTTTAAAATGCACAGTCAAAGTTATAAGCTAAAACATCAACATTTTGAGATAATAAAGACAAACAGTCAAATATTCATCATTTTGACTTTTATATATTAAAGTCAAAACTTAGATATAAATGGCCAATAGTTTAAGAAAGACAAAATTTTGAGATAAAATAAATCAAAATTCCACATTATAAGTCAAAATTTTGTGCTGAACGCTGAAAAATTTTGTCTTGAAGCTCAAAATTTTGAACTGAAAAGTTTAAGTGACCTGTTTTCAAGTAAATTTTTGTGATAAAAAGTCAAATTTTGGTCCAAAAGTCAAAATCATGTTATAAAAGTCTAAGTTTTGAGCTAAAAAGTCAACATATTGAGACAATAAAGGCAAAATTTTGTAATATTGAAAATAAAAATTTGAGATAATTAATTAAAATTTTGTGATACAAAAGTCAAAGTTATTAGCTTTAAAATCAAATTATTAGATTTTAGGTTAATCTTGACTTACAGTTCGCATCGTTACTAACGTCAGTGAACGTTGCTGCTCTTGAATCGAACCTTGTTGACGTTGATCCGATGCTGCCTTTGGATACACGCGAACTGTCGTAAATTTGACACTCATGGAAATAATCTGAACAATTAAGGCAAAACTTTTAGTTCCATTTGTGTATTTCTAATATGATAACGATTGAATTTATGTAGTAGAAACACAACATCAACAAAAGTAGACATTTCGTGAGTTTACACGGATTTTCTGGGTTTTCTTCACAGTTTCGTCGATTTTTACGTCATAAACCAACTTTTCAATAAAATATAATTAATTCAAGATCAAGATAAAATGTCATAATGCTTTTTCAGTTGTACTATTTCGGTATGGCTTATAAAAATGTAGGGGAGTTGTATTTTACGTGTTTAAAACAGTTAAGTTTAGAAAAAAACGAGTTGCGTGAAGGCAACACTAACGTAGTGCAGAGTTGTCGTGACCCTTCCTGGTGGTTGCGCCGCTGCTGCTGCTAAAAGTCGAAATAAAACTAATAAAGTAATGTTTTAGAGAATAACAGCAGCTTTTTTTGGTTTGATAAAAATGTTTTTTCGTCATATTTGTCGGATAACTGGGACCAGAGTTTCTCACCTCAACAGAATTCAACGCGTTTATGGAGCTGAGGTATCTGCTTTACTGCACCAGCTGATTATTATAAACATTTTATTTTTGTTTACAACAGCAGAAGCTTTAAGCAGCTTTGATGGTGGCTGTGGAAAACCTGCTAAACCCAAACACACTGAGGTTTGGTTCACTGTGTTTCTCTCAAGTTGTTTAACCTTTGACCCCAGAGCTTCTGTTTACACCTGTGCCATGTGTGTGTGTGTTTATGTGTGTGTGTGTGTGACCCACAGAGACACATGTGCAGCAAAACAGACGAGGTGAAGCTGGCAGAGGAGGCCAGTAAGAAATATGGTTCCCCAGCTCCAACCATCTTCTCCAAAGTGATTGACAAAAGCATCTCTGCAGATATCATTTATGAAGATGACAAGGTAAACAACAACAACAACAACATGTGGGGTTATCTCACACTCCACGTGGAGACCAGAGATAAATAAGCACAGACATGTCAGGATGTAGATACAGAGATTTACAGTCAAGTTGTGCAATGAAAGAGTCATTCTCAGATGTTGTTTTTGTGTTTTTTTTATCAGTGTTTGGCATTTAGAGATATCAGCCCTCAAGCTCCCGTTCACTTCTTGGTTATCCCGAGGATCCAGATTCCCAGAATAAGTGAAGCCAAAGATGATGAGGCTGAGGTGAGTTTGTCTGTTAGTGTCTACATTCAAAACAATCACCATCCACATTATGAGATACAGTTTACGGGTCAATGATTTGAGCAATGATTTAATTTGAGCACCCAAAAATGTCAGGTGGTGCTTGGTTTATATACTTTTATATAAATATACAAGGACAATAAAAAAGACACACTTTAATAACCGTTCATAGAGAGTTCACAGACATCACTGAGTATGTAAAAGTAAAACACACAAAGTAAAGAAAGTAAACACTTATTCTATTTATTAAACTACAATTTTATTGTAAAGTGTAATAATGTAACCAACATGGTGGACTGTACAAAATTGTTCCAGTCACCAATGAAGTGAAAAAACCTTTTTTATCAGTATTTCAGAGAAATCTACAAACTTTTCCACTTGGTCACAAATGTCATTTTGGCTCCTCTGGCTGATGCAGTTTCCTGTTTCCTGTTTTATTCTCTTCACTTTAAAATAAAAGTCTAATGTTACGGTTGCACCACCCTGACATTTGACAAGGTGAAAATTACGGGACAAAAGTTTTTTACATTTCTCAACAGCTTTAAAATTCTTTTTATTTGCAAAGAATGTTTTATTTAAAAAAGGTTGAAGCATAAAATAATGCCACTGTATTTTTAATTTCCATTTACAATAACTGACATTCAATTTTTAGAGTTTAATTACTGTGGATACTTGTCAGGACGGTTGCACCACCTGACATTTTGGGGGTTTGAGGAACCAAAACACAAAAAAACATGTTATATTTTAATAGTTTAAAGATGTGTTCAAATAAGACAGGTTTCATAGAATAAAGAAATACATGTGATGAAATACTCAATTCATGATGGAAGGAAATATTACACTCGGACACAAAAAAAGGGGACGTCACATCATTGACCCATCTACTAAAAACAGACATAAACACATGCTTAAAGCTTAGCTTCTGCCAGGTATTTGATGTGTAAGAATGAACAAGCATTTTCTTGAGTCCCCCAAGGCTCTATGTTCGCTCCTCTTTTTTTTTTTCTTTTGCCACATTTACATTCGTTTTTAAGGTGTTGTAAAATTGCTATTAACACTGTTCTAAACTAGATTTCACAGAGATCTTATGTGCTATTCTCAGGCACTTAAGTATGTTCAATTTTTTCATCCAGGTAAATCAATAACTATCTATTTTGCTTCCAAATTTCACCAACTGAACTTGTCTGACCTCTTCAAATAAAACAAAATCTGTCAATGTGGTGAGAAAAATGTGCCTGTTTAGTTTCTTGTATCTTATTTTCATTGGCATTGATAAGCTCTTACATTGAACTTTGATTATATATAATGTTCTATATGCCTTCTTTGGAAAATTTTCATCTAAGATTGGATCCTGTATCATAAAAGCTGGAGTCTATGTCACGTGGCTTTGAGTGTCACTGAATAAATTCCTGTAATAATTGAAGAGGCCTCGCTCAGCTGTAGAGAATATAGCCCCAGACCAGACATGGACAAACATACATTATGTGGACAGGTATGTCAACGTACCTCAGGCCATCATGTGTGTCTGCAAACTCCAAAATCCTCAAACAAACACTGGTGGGACATGTTCACTCCTCCCAGCGTCGCCGCGGGTTCAGACCCCTGCAGGACGAGTCGTTGTGTGTAAAGAGCGTGTTTGCTGTCACCGCCGCAGAAAGCAGCCCGCGGGACGTTTTCACACCCAGAGATGAGATCGTTCTGCGTCTCTTTGGTCCCTGGTTAAAGTCTGGAAATTAAACCTGATGGAGATGATGATGAAGAAGAAGAAGATCGCTCTATGAAGCATCAGAAACAATCTGCCAGTGGTTTAAGATACAATTATGTAGTTTCTTTTGCAAATGTTCTTATCTCATTAGACGATGTTTGATTCCCCTGATTCTCTGTTCGATCAGATACTGAATAAAACTCAGGCTAATGTCAGTTATACTGATGCGATACCGATACAATTCCTTACTATTTTTCCACAAAGATCACAGAACGAGTCTTGGCTTTTTGTGGAGTTTATACTGAATGACTGAGCAGCAGGCAAACTGTGCCCATGCATGCAGTCAATCCGCACTCACACATTCATTCATCCCGCGCTTACACATTCTGCGCTACGCGTTTTGCACTCACCCACTTACAGATTCCACACTTATGCATTTCACATATAAACATTTCGCACTTTCACCTTCAATACTTACACATTGTGGATGTACTCAGTGCGCACTTACGCATTCCACACATACGTATTTGGCACTTACACATTTTGCACTTACACTTAATGTACTTCCGCATTCAACACTTCCGCATTTAGCACTTACACATTTCAAACTTTCACCCTCAACACTTACACATTTTGGAAGTACTCATTCTGCACTTACGCATTCAACACATACGTATTTGGCACTTACACATTTTGCACTTACACTTTGTGTACTTACGCATTCAACACTTCCGCATTTCAAACTTTCACCCTCAACACTTACACATTTTGGAAGTACTCATTCTGCACTTACGCATTCCACACATACATATTTGGCACTTACACATTTTGCACTTACACTTTCTGTACTTCCGCATTCAACGCTTCCGCATTTAGCACTTACACATTCCATACATACGTATTTGGCACTTATGCATTTGGCTCTTACACTTTTTGTGCTCACGCATTTTGCACTTACCCATTCCACACATCAACATTTCCAACTTATGCCTTCAACACTTACGCATTTTGCTCTTGCGCCTTCAACACTAACACATTTTATGCGTTCTGCACTTACACATTCCACAGATATGCATTCAGCACTTACACATTTGGCACTTATGCTTTCAGTACTTACGCGTTCTGCAAGTACTCATTCCGCACTTATGTATTCCGCACTTTTGCATTTTTATGTATACATATTCTTCACTTATGCATTCCACACATATGCATTTCCCATTTACGCCTTCAACACTTTCGCATTTCGCTCTTACGCCTTTAACACTTTCACATTTTGTGCTTATGCATTCTGCACTTACGCATTCAACACATAAGCAATTGGCACTTCTGCATTTCGCACTCATGCTTTCTGTACTTATGCCTTCCGAACTTGCGCATCCCACACCTACTTTTTTTGCACCTACGCCTTCAATACTTGCGCATTTTGCACGTATGGAAACTGCACTTACGTATTCCACGCATAAGCCTTTGGCACTCATGCATTCCACATACATGCACATTTCACTCTTGCACCTTCCGCACTTATGCATTCTGCACGTATGCTGTTGGAAGAAAAAGTAGTTCTCACCAATCATGTATCATTTAGGCAAAATCTCAATAGTTAAGCTTTTCCGGTGTTCCCCTTAATGATAAACACTACCTCAGAGATCTGAAGTATCAAAAGTATTAATTTTTCAGTTTTTTTATCCGACTTTAGAGCATTAAGATTAGGCACTGGAGGTGTCGATATATTTCAGTATTGATCCACACATCACTACTCATTAGCATTTCTTTACCCTTCAAGTACTTCAAATGTGAAGACAAGAACTAATATCAAGCAGAGGTGTGTTTCTGTTAAAGGTGTAAACTTATGGAATAGTTGTGACAGTGAATTAAAAATGTGTAATTCACTTTCTTCATTTAAAAACATGTTTAAAACCAAAGTAAAAAGAAAATTTGTAAATCAAATGTGAAGAAAACAACAACAAAATATTGGAGCTTGGGTTGTGTTTGGTTGTAATATTGCTGAGGATTTCATTGGATTATTTTTACAACTATAATATGTTTTGAAAATGTATATCTTTTCTCCATTAAGAAAACTTATGGTGTACTCAGACCATGTAATTAAGTTGATTAAGTTTATTTCTACATTTGTTTATTTGTTTAATTTAATTTAATTTTTTGCAAAACAGGTAGGCAAAATAAGCACAAGCTTCAGCCTACACCCTTTCGATTAGCTTCAACCATTATGTGATATTTTGATCTATGATATATTTGTTGTGCCTGGTCTTTAAATGCTAATCGAATAAATTGAAATTGAAATGTAATTTTTGTCTTATTATAATTTTGAATTCAGACCTTTTTGGACTTTTCAGGTGAATGTGGCTCATATTAAATCTAATGAGACAGTTTTTACTACAGTGAAACATAAACACTCTTTTAGATTAAAGTTTTTGCTGTGTATTTTTTCTGGAGTCCCCCAGGGCTCTATATTCAGTCCTCTTGTTTTATTCCTTTACATAATTAAACAGTTTTGAAGGTGTTTTAAAAATGTTTCCGCACACTTTTTAAAGCTTTACTCTCACCTCTGTCATCATCTACTTCCAGCTCCTGGGACATTTGTTGATTGTTGCCAAAAATGTGGCGAAACAGGAATCTCTTAATGAAGGATACAGAGTGGGTGAGTTCTCTAAAGATGATAATGAAGGTTGTGTTATTGATCTTTATTTAAAAATACAGACTGAACGGTTGCTGATGGACTGAGTTTTGTGTGTGTTTCTGTCGTCTGCAGTGATCAATGATGGGAAACACGGAGCTCAGTCGGTTTATCATCTTCACGTCCACGTGCTGGGAGGACGACAGATGAAATGGCCACCAGGATAACGTTTTGTTTTTTTAACCACGTCTGTTTGTGCGTCCTGTATCTGGGCTGTTCAAAGACTTAATCACCACCACAAAACCAAAAGTCCAATATGTTGATTTATATCTTGACTGATGTACAAAGAAATTATGTTAATGCTTCTGCAAAAAACAAATAAAAAACCTGAAACTCAGCTCAGTTTCTTACATAATCTTACTTCATATGTAATTACAGCAAATGTTTACTCTTCTACAAGTTTTAAAAAAGTTGAATCATCTTGTTTAGGATGTCAACATCCGACTGGTGTTGACATTGGGAGCTTTTCAATTGCAGGAACTAGAGTCTAAATTTAGTTCTGGGGTAAATTTTCTCCTTGAAACAGCGCTAACTTTAGGGGGCGTGGCCTACAAGCTGAATGTTTCTGATTGGTGGAGCTCGCTCAGTGTTTTTATTCCCTCCCTCCCCAATAAGATGGCGCTCCCTCTCTCTGTCGCTCAACAACAATAAGCCACAGGAATGTTTTCAGAGGTACATTTATCCCCCAGAACTAAATTTAGACCCCAGTTCCTGCGGTTGGAAAGCGTCTTACGTCACAGTGGAGATAAAGGCGAGAGCTGGAGTCTGGACAGACGTGGTGTCATCGGGTTCAGAGAATCAGTGACCGTGAGGGAGGTGACTGTGAGTCATTTAAGTAAAGGAGGGGGGGGTGAACTTTTCCCTGTTTCTATCTGAAAACCAGCAATGAGTGCAGCTTCACAGAAAGAGAAATATAAAGGAAAACAAACTCATATTTTACCCCACATGTGGAGCTCAGATTTTTTTATATGACCAACATTTCAAAGATTTTAGGTTCATTATTTTTTAGTATTTTTAATTTGAGCACCCAAAAATGTCAGGTGGTGCAACCAAATATATGAAAATATATTTATAACAAGGACAATAAAAAAGACACACTTTAATAACCGTTCATAGAGAGTTCACAGACATCACTGAGTATGTAAAAGTAAAACACACAAAATAAAGTTTTATTTGTGAATAAGATAAATAATTTGATGTTAAAATAACATTTCACATTATTACATTGGTTGTTCCACCTGACATGGAAATTGTTCCAGTCACCAATGAAGTGGAAAAACCTTTTTTATCAGTGTTTCAGAGAAATCTACAAACTTTTCCACTTGGTCACAAATGTCATTTGGGCTCCTCTGGCTGATGCAGTTTCCTGTTTCCTGTTTTATTCTCTTCACTTTAAAATAAAAGTCTAATGTTACGGTTGCACCACCCTGACATTTGACAAGGTGAAAATTACGGGACAAAAGTTTTTTACATTTCTCAACAGCTTTAAAATTCTTTTTATTTGCAAAGAATGTTTTATTTAAAAAGGTTCAAGCATAAAATAATGCCACTGTATTTTTAATTTCCATTTACAATAACTGACATTCAATTTTTAGAGTTTAATTACTGTGGATACTTGTCAGGACGGTTGCACCACCTGACATTTTGGGGGTTTGAGGAACCAAAACACAAAAAACATGTTATATTTTAATAGTTTAAAGATGTGTTCAAATAACACAGGTTTCATAGAATAAAGAAATACATGTGATGAAATACTCAATTCATGATGGAAGGAAATATTACACTCGGACACAAAAAAGCGACGTCACGTCATTGACCCATATAAAAGAGTTTTCCAGAAACTATCTGAGAAAATATCCTCTATCGCCAACCTCCAACCCTGTAAGTGCTGAGGCTGCATAATAATAAAACCCAAAATGTAAAAACTGCTCAATAATGCAACAGATGTTATAACCATTTTCCTTCAGTGTAAGAACTTGTCAAATTTGGGGTTAAAGGTTACATTTGGGTCACACAAGGTTTGTTTTATTACTTTTTAGGCTTTATTGGATTTTTTTAAAATTGCTTTCAGGTCTTTGTTAAATTTGGGGTCATGTTATATATTACATTTTTCTTATATATGAACATTTGAACATATTTAAGCCTGTGGTCGCTACAGTGGACTTTCAATGGTTCATGTGGTGGAAATTGATATCAGCCTGTGTTGGATATTTTTATTCTTCTTAGAGCCTGAAAAAATGTTTTTAATTTTTTTTCCCACACATATATATATATTTTTTAAAGTCATAAACAAACATTTGAGGGTGAAAAAGCTTATAAAGTCTAAATTATTCAGTGTTAAAATGGATGAAAGAGAGTTAAAATGTTTCGTAAAGCACTAAAATAAAGATAATTCATGAAGTTACTAAGAAAAGAAAAGAAGTCAAACACAAAATTAGTCATATTTTCATAAAGTTCACACTGTTTCATGTTGAATGCTCAGTTACAAATATTTAAAAAAAAAAAAAAAAGGAAAACTTTTTTTCATGCCTTAAGACAAATAAAAACACTCAAGAGAAAAATCCTAACACTTACTTTCATAATTCATGTATCAGTGGGTTAATATCCTTAAAAATGTAATTAAGCCTTAACATTTTAACATTATTCTGTATATTTGTATCTTAACATAATTACTCTCCATCAAAATTTGGCGGCCCATTTACAACATCTCTGCGGCCCAGCAGGGGGCCACGACCCACAGGTTGGGAACCACTTGATGCAAAAGTCTGGTTGAAAAGTCAAAGTTGCACAATTTTCCTCAACTATTGAATAACTTTTATGGGTCAAAGTTTCCTCTTCATGAACCTGACAGGACTTGTTGTCATTATCTCACCCACAGGCCTCGACTGATAAAAAAGTGTCTTAATAATCTGTTTTTGTCTTTTATTCCTGTCGATAACCCTGTTTTTTGTTTTTTATCTCTCTGCTTTGTTGGATAATTCCTCCTCTTGCTCTGAAGCATCCTGGCCGTCCTCCAATCATAATATTGTTCATATAAACAAAGCAGCAGCCGCCTGTTTGTGTGTCAGGTCCCAGGTCGTCTTCACCTCGAGGAGCCTGAACCTTCGGTCAAGTCTGGATCTTTAACCGAGGTTTTTGGAGGGTTGTGTAAGTTTCTGTGGATGTGAAGAAGGCGTGAGTGCAGGAGGTCGACGTTTCTTTCTGCTCTTGTACCAGGATCATCCTGCACCTGTCAGGTGGACACAGAAGGTATCAACATCTTTCTTATTAAGATGAAAAGTGGATTTCTTTTTTGCACACAGAGGTTTTTTTTTAAATTCTTCTTAACACTTTCAATGAAGATTTAATGAAGCTCTTAATTCCAAGAACCTGTGCGGATGTCGACATGTTGACTGAAGTAAACAAACCCCAGGCCTGAGTGGTAAATATGTTCCAGACAAACATCATTTCTGAGAGAAGCATATAGAAGCAGGCTCCTCGACTTTTATTGTTTGGTCAACAGGGATGGTATCTCTTTTTTAACCCCCCCTCTCTCTCTACGAGGATTGGTTGAGTTAAAAACTAAACAAACAGCTGTGAGCGAGCGAGTGTGAGCGAGTGTGAGTCGTCTTTTCCTGGTTCACATCTTTAACACAGTGAGACCAAACATCTGTAACCTCTCTGCAGCTTCTCCTATGGGACTTTAAACGTTCACTTTCACCAGAAGATTCTTCCAAACAGAGTTTATCTGAAGGTAAACACTCTTTGGCGATAAAAAAAATCTCTAAAGATGCTTGAATTTAATTCTTTTCTTACTTAAATTGATTTAAATCAGACTAATTTAGTGCAAAAGTTACAGATCTAAGACTTTTCGAGCAAAGTTGAAAAGGTCAAACAGGTGCAGTTTGTGAAATTTGGGAGCAGAATTAATCCTCTGATGCTTGAATTATGAAAGTCAGTGTCAAGACTTTTCTCTTGAGTGTTTTTGTTTGTCTTAAGGCATGAAAAAAAGTTTTTTATTTATCTATGACTTTTAAATTTTGACTTTTGATATGTTATTAATACTTTCATCTCAAAATTTTGACTTTTTTTCCCCCAAAATTTGAATTTTCATCATATTATTTTGACTTTTTGTCTCAAAATTTTGACTTTTTTTAGTTATTTTGACTTTTTATCCAAAAAGTTTTATTATTCATCATGTAATTTTGACTTTTTATGTCAAAAATTTGACTTCTTATCATGTAAATAAGACATTATATCTCAAAAATGTGACTTTTTATGAGTTATTTATACTTTTATCTCAAAATTTTGACTTTCAATCATGTAATATTTACATTTATCTGGAAATTTTGACTGTTAATCATGATTTTGTCTCAAATTCGGACTTTTTATTGTTTTGTTTTGACTGTTTAAGTCAAAATTTGACTTTTTATTCCATGATTACATTTTTCATCATGTTATTTTGACTTTTACATAGAAATTTTGACTTTTCATCATTTTATTCTGATATTTGACCTTTTTCACAAAATTTTGTCTTTTGATATGTTCTTAATACTTTCATCGCAAAATTTTGACTGTTATTCGTGTTTTTTTTTACCTATTGTCTCAAATTTTGACTTTTTTTGCCCCAAAATTTGAATTTTCATATTATTTTGACTTTTTCTCTCAAAATTTTGACTTTTTATCCAAAAATTTTTATTTTTCATCTCATCATCTTGACATTTTGTCTCAAAATTTTGACTTTTGATCAGTTGTTTATACTTTCCTCTCAAAATTTTGACTGTTTTTTTTAAACCCTTTATCTTAAAATTTGACTTTTTATCCATAAAATTGGATATTTTGTCATGTTATTTTGACATTCATTTTAAAATTCTGACTTTGTATTAGTTATTTTGACTTTGTATCACGAAATTTATTTTTATCTTACTATTTTGACTTTTTGTCCCCCAAAAATTGAATTTTCATCATATTATTTTGACTTTTTGTCTCAAAATTTTGACTTTTTTTTAGTTATTTTGACTTTTTATCCAAAAATTTTATTTTTCATCTCATCATCTTGACATTTTGACTCAAAATTTTGACTTTTGATCAGTTGTTTATACTTTCCTTTCAAAATTTTGACTGTTTTTTTAACCCTTTATCTCAAAATTTAACTTTTTATCCATAAAATTGGATTTTTCGTCATGTTATTTTGACATTCATTTTAAAATTCCGACTTTGTATTAGTTATTTTGACTTTTTATCACGAAATTTAATTTTTATCTTACTATTTTGACTTTTTGTCCCCCAAAAATTGAATTTTCATCATATTATTTTGACTTTTTGTCTCATAATTTTACCCTGTAGCACAACTTTTAATTTTAAGTTACTGGTGATAAATATCCACAGTTACAGGTTGTGTCCACTAGGTGGCCTCATTTCTCCATCTGCAGGTTAAACTCATGTGTGCAGTCGTGTTGGTTCTTGTTTTACAGTTTCTACACTTGAATATTGATGAATTAGTGCTGATTAAAAAGGTTAATTCTGCTTCTTTATGACAGTTAAACTCAGAAATTCTCCCAGTTTGAAGTTTCGAGGATGAACAGTTGCTCCAGAGTTTGTTTCAGCTCTGATTGTTGTGACATTTAAAGCTCAGCTCACTGAAATGACTGTGACCTGTTGCAGTGACCTCTGTGAATGTCAGTGTTGTATAAAAGAGTCGTTTCATCAGAGATAAAATTATCAGCGTGAGGGGCCTCAGTGAACGACTCCTTCATGTCTATTTGAAACTATTTTCTGGGTTTTTCTTCCAGCTGAATCAAAATGAGCGTCTCAGAGGAATCAGTTAAAAGTAACGGAGCAGTCGTGAGTGAAATCACTGAAAGGTGAGTAAACGTTCAACTTCTCTTCTTCTACTTTGGAACAACTGATCTGAAACTTCAAATACAGAACAGGCCAAGAGTCTGGACACACCTTCTCAATCTTTTCAATGCGTTTTCTTTATTTTTATGACTATTTACTGGACTGACTGACTTCATTTCTTAAAGTAATGATGGCCTCTCGTTTTTCTTCAGTTAGTTGATTGGTTCTTGCCATAATATGAGTTTTAACAGTTGTCCTATAGGGCTGTTGGCTGTGTATTAACCCACTAATTAACCCTGATAACACACAGCTGTGAAGAGAAAACCATTTCAGGTGACGACCTTTTTAAGCTCATATAAAAATATAAAACATGTTTTCAGTTATTTCACCTTTTTTTGTTTAGTACATAACTCCACATGTGTTCATTCATAGTTTTGATGCTTCAGTGAGAATCTAAAATGTAAATAGTCATGAAAAAATGAATGAGAAGGTGTGTCCAAACTTTTGGCCTGTACTGTACATATTGATATATATACAAAAAAATCTCAACTTTTCTTCTATTTTAGCGTCTCGACTAAAAGCACAAACTGCATCCTGAACGGAAACGCCACAAAGGTCGATGTCTGTGCGGAAAACTTGGAGACTGAAGCTGAGCTCCATGACGCTGTTGAGGAAATATTAAGTAAGTACCTGAATCTAATGAAAACAAGAGAGAAAATCTCTTTTAGAAAGCATCACTTTCTAGTTTAAATATGTTGAAAATACAATCTCATATGTCAGAAATAGGCCTGTTATGGTGTCATAATTTGGTAAAATACTTTAAATGTGAACAAAAAAATGTTCAAAAAGGATTAAGTAACAAATCATAAAGAGTGAAAGTGTATCAACATAAACTCTAAGCTACTCTTTGTCTTTTTTTAGAGCTGAATTTTCTATATTAGACTCATAATGAGCCACATTCAGATGACGAGACCAGAAAAAAAGAGTCTTAATTGATTAATCAAGATACTCACATATGTGTCACATATACTCTGAAAAAACTGAAAGGTCAGACAGTTTAGTTTTTAAAAATTAATCATCAATCAAAGTCAATAATTATCGATAAATCAAGGTAGAAAAATAAAATGAACACACTGATGTGTCCCTGTTCAATAAGGCACAAAACTAGAGGACCGAACATGGAGCCTTGGGGAACACCAGAAAATGCTTTTTTACTCTTAAACATCAAATACACTGCAAAAACTGAAATAAAACAGAGTTTTAATGTCTTGTTTTAAGTATAAACAATGCTCCTAATACCCAAAGAAGCCCAATTGACCTGACAAGTTAAGAAAAAATGCCCTGTTTCAAGATGTTAAAGGACAAAAATGCAACGCAAACATCCATTCACACAAGGTAGTTTTACACTTAATGACATTAATATATAAACATATGGATGTTTGCATACAAATACATGTATCTACATATATTCTTATAATCAAACAAGTAAACATGTAACTCTAGTAGCATTTTATTAGCACCTGATTTATGCAAAAGACTTTAAAAATGAGGGGACCAGACATGGAGCCCTGGGGAACACCAGAAAATGCTTTTTTACTCTTACACATCAAATACACTGCAAAAACTGAAATAAAACAGAGTTTTAATGTTTTATTTTAAGTAAAAACAATGCTCCTAATACCCAAAGAAGCCCAATTGATCTGACAAGTTAAGAAAAAATGCCCTGTTTCAAGATGTTAAAGACAATAATGCAACGCAAACATCCATTCACACAAGGTAGTTTTACACTAAATGACTTTAATATAAACATATGGATGTTTGCATACAAATACATGTATCTACATATATTCTTATTAAAAAAAATAAATAGATAAATATGTTACTCTTGTAGCATTTTATTAGCCACTGTTTTATGTAAAAGGTGCTAAAAATGAGGGGACCGGACATGGAGCCCTGGGGAACACCAGAAAATGCTTTTTTACTCTTAAACATCAAATACACTGCAAAAACTGAAATCTAATCAAGTGTTTGTATTATTTTCAGTACATCTGTCTTCTTAGATCTGATATGAGTCACATTCATATGACAAGTTAAGAAAAAATGCCCTGTTTCAAGATGTTAAAAGACAAAAATGCAACGCAAACATCCATTCACACAAGGTAGTTTTACACTAAATGACTTTAATGTATACATATGGATGTTTGCATACAAATACATGTATCTACAGATATTCCTATAATCAAACTAATAAACATGTAACTCTAGTAGCATTTTATTAGCCACTGATTTATGTAAAAGACTTTAAAAACGAGGGGTCCGGACCTGGAGCCCTGGGGAACACCAGAAAATGCTTTTTCATTCTTAAACATCAAATACACTGCAAAAACTGAAATCTAATCAAGTATATGTATTATTTTCAGTACAGCTGTCTTATTAAATCTGATATGAGTCACATTCATATGACAAGTTAAGAAAAAATGCCCTGTTTCAAGATGTTAAAGACAAAAATGCAACGGAAACATCCATCCACACAAGGTAGTTTTACACTAAATGACTTTAATATAAACATATGGATGTTTGCATACAAAAACATGTATCTACATATTTTCTTATTAAAAAAACAAACAAAAAAATAAATAAACCTGTTACTCTAGTAGTATTTTATTAGGCACTGATTTATGTAAAAGACGCTAAAAACAAAGGGACCGAACATGGAGCCCTGGGGAACACCAGAAAATGCGTTTTCATTATTAAACACTAAATGCATTACAAAAACTGAAATCAAAGCAAGTGTTTCTTTCTTATTTTAAGTTAATATGTTTTATCAGAGTTTATATGGGTCACATTCACCTGAAAAGTCCAGAAAAGGTGTCTTATTTAGTACTAAAAGACGTAAATGACGCCTGATTTTGCTCGGGAAGAATAATTCAATCTGGCATTAGGGTAGGAGTTCATGCCTTTATATATAACTATAATTTGTCTGCTTTTAAATAATTGTAAATCAGTGTTGAAACAGCTCCTTAAAAAAGTAAAAGTTTATGTAAAAGAAAAGGGAAAGGGGACCGAACATAGAGCCTTGAGGAACTCCAGAAACTGCTGTCTTATTCTTATACATAAATTTTACTGCAACAAGTGAAATCCATCCAAGATTTTGTGTCTTATCTTTACTAAAAAATGTCTCAGGACTGAAGTTCACAGTCCAGCATCATTTGAGTCTCTATTTTATTAAGAAATCCAGTAAACTCTGAATTCAAGAGGAGCAGTTTTTGCAGTTTTTGCAGTTTCAGAGTCAGAGTATCTGTTTCATCCAATCTGCTAATTAATGTGACGTTTGTTGCGAAGCGGGCGTGACGCCGACGCTCCAGGGGCTGAATAGATTAATTAGCATGAGCTCCTCCAGCAGGTTTTTCATCTTTTCTAAGTTTCCTCTTAACTTCAGCCTGGATTATATCACCAAAGAGCATCGAGCTGTTTTAAAATGATGCTTTAGAAACAAACAGGACATTAATATGAAGCCTCTCTCAGGCTGATACTGTGAAATAATCTGCTCACACGCTGAAAAAAAGGGCAACCAAAAAAGAAGGACCCCCGATCTGACAACTCTTAAAGAAACTACAAAAATACTCAAAGATACTCAAAGACGACAAAGTAGCTTCATGACCCAAACTTTTATTTAAAACGCTCCTTTTCTGTCAAAAGTGAAGATTTTCTATAATGTAAACTTAAATTAAAAAAAGGAAAACCTGTGACTGACGGAGAAAAATATAAAAATGAAAAACTGTCTTGTCAGGATCTTTTTATTACCAAGATACAGTTAGAAATATGTGATAAACAGTCAAATTAATTAGATTAAAAGTTGATATTTCATCTTTAATCTCAAAATTTTTGACTTTTCATCCTGTTATTTTGATTTTTTTATGTCAATACTTTGATCATTTTATTAGTTATTTTGACTTTTTATCTCTCAATTTTGACTTCTCATCTTGTTATTATGACCTTCTATGTCAAAACTGTGACTTTTTAATCTCAAAAATTTGATTTTTTTCATTAGTTATTTTGACTTTTAATCTCAAAACTTTGACTTTTCAATCATTATTTTGACTTTTTTTGTGTCAATATTTTGATCTTTTTATTAGTTATTTTGACTTTTATTTCAAAATTTTCACTTTATAAGCGTTATTTTGACTTTTTATCATTTATTTTGGCTTTATATCTCAAAAATGGACTATTTACCCTGAAATTTTAACGTTTAATAAAAAAAAAGATTTTTTTTTCGTCATCTATTTTGACTTTTTACCTCCGAATTTTGCCTTATCTATTTTTTATTGTGACCTTTAATCCTGAAAATGTGATTTACGTACGTGTGATTGTTACGTAAACTTTTTATGTCAAAATTTTGACTTTTTTTTTTTAGTTATTATGATCTTTAATGTCAAAACTTTGACTTTTTAAATCTCAAAAATTTGTTTTTTATTCATTGGTTATTTTGACCTTTGTCTCAAAATTCTCACTTTTTATGCATTATTTTGACTTTTTATCATTTATTTGACTTTTTACCTCAGAATTTTGCCTTATCTATTTTGTATTTTAACCTTTAATCCCAAAGTTTTTATTTTGCTAGTTATTTTGACTTTTAATCTCAAAACTTTGACTTTTCAATCATTTTTTGTCTTTTTATGTCATTATTTTGACCCTTTTTATTAGCTATTTTGATGCTTTGTCTCTCAATATTGACTTCTCATCTTGTTATTACGACCTTTTATGTCAAAACTTTGACTTTTTGATCTTATGCTATATGATCTTATTGATTTTATGCGTTATTTTGACTTTTTATCATTTATTCTGACTTTATATCTCAAAAATTGACTTTTTACCCTGAAATTTTAACTTTTTACTAAAAAAAATGAACTTTTATTTATCATCTATTTTGACTTTTTATCTCAAAATTTTTGACTTTTCATCCTGTTATTTTGATTTTTTTATGTCAATATTTTGACCATTTTATTAGTTATTTTGACTTTTATCTTGTTATTCAAAACTTCTCATGTCAAAAATTTGACTTTTTGATCTTATGCTTTATGATCTTATTGATTTTATCAATATTTTGACTTTTTATCATTTATTTTGACTTCATATCTCAAAAATTGACTTTTTACCCCGAAATTTTAACTTTTTTTTTTTTTTAAATTGATCTTTTTTTAATCATCCATTTTGACTTTTTACTCAGAATTTTGCCTTATCTATTTTGTATTTTGACCTTTAATCCCAAAGTTTTGATTTTGTGAGTTATTTTGACTTTTAATCTCAAAACTTTGACTTGTCAATCATTATTTTGTCTTTTTATGTCAAAATTTTAACCTTTTTTTAATTATTATGATCTTTTATGTCAAAACTTTGACTTTTTAAATCTCAAAAATTTGTTCTTTTTCATTGGTTATTTTGACCCTTGTCTCAAAATTCTCACTTTTTATGCATTATTTTGACTTTTTATCATCTATTTTGACTTTTTATCATCTATTTTGACTTTTTACCTCAGAATTTTGCCTTATCTATTTTTTATTTTAACCTTTAATCCCCAAGTTTTGATTTTGCAAGTTATTTTGACTTTTTATCTCAAAATTCTGATATTTATCTTAATATTTTACCCTGTTTTTGCAAAATATTTAAACTTATATCGGCCAATAGAATCCTCAACAAACCAAGTATTAATTTTTATTGACAAATTTAAATTTGCTTTCATAATTATGCCTCACCACATGCTTCAATGAAAAGGAAAAAATTATGTATTTCTCTTGTGCAAATTAACAAATAAAGCCTCTAAATATTAGCTCAGTTAAATTTAGATTTTGAGGTATTTAAATTTCCAGCTGACACAAAGGAGCCAGTATCTGTAAAAGTTTATTTCCACTTCAGCATTATCCGTCTTAGAGTTTCATGCTTTTATCTCAACATCTTTGCAGGTTGGTGAATAATCAGAATAATGTCAGTAGATCAGTGCAGTTTTGATTTCTTATAAATATGAATAGTCTGGAGAAATAGCTGAGAAAAACCCAGACAGTTTAGGGAATCTTATGAAAGTCTATGAAGAAAAAACAGGACATGTCGTGGTAAAAGAGACGTGCAGAGTTGGAGCTTTGCAGAGTCATGTGAGAAAACGACACACGTGTGAAAGAAGAGCCAGAGAAAAGCCTGGAGGTTTGTTTGGATGCAGCAAAAATCACAGGATTCACTGTAACAAATGATAAACTAAGATCCAAAGGACAGAGAGCATCATGAATTCCTCTGACCTTTCTGAAAACAGACACTTTTCTGTGAGGTTTGTTCTTTAAAAAAAAAAAAAAAAAGTCACATCATGGAGAGAAAAAAGCTCCAGAGGTCAGAGAATTAAGAGTTTCCTCTGGTGCTGTAAAAGCTGAGTAAAGTTTAATTAAGAGACTTTGCTGCAACAAAAGTGTCGTTGTTTTTCCTCATGTGTTTGTTTTTTGTTTCGTGCTTTCATGGCAGTAACCCAACTCTGATGTTCTCTATCTAACCCATATTCTTTTCCCTCACCAAACCTGATTGGTAGGTTGGTATGAGCGCTAATAGCTTCCTGTTCAGTCTCAGGTATCACCCTCCCNAAAAAAAAAAAAAAAAAGTCACATCATGGAGAGAAAAAAGCTCCAGAGGTCAGAGAATTAAGAGTTTCCTCTGGTGCTGTAAAAGCTGAGTAAAGTTTAATTAAGAGACTTTGCTGCAACAAAAGTGTCGTTGTTTTTCCTCATGTGTTTGTTTTTTGTTTCGTGCTTTCATGGCAGTAACCCAACTCTGATGTTCTCTATCTAACCCATATTCTTTTCCCTCACCAAACCTGATTGGTAGGTTGGTATGAGCGCTAATAGCTTCCTGTTCAGTCTCAGGTATCACCCTCCCTCCCTCCTCGTTCATGCACAACCTGCAAATCATGTTGCTCTGACACAGCAGGTGTGACTCTCTGTAAAAGGAGGCGCAGAGATGAGCACACTCCTCTCTCACACCTGACTCCTCTGCAGAAGGAGGAGAAGCTCGTGGAGGGTTTAGTTTGTGCTCGTCTCAGAGATGGCGGCTCGATGTGGTTGTTGTCAGGATCAAACCCCTAAAATCCGCCTGTGGCCTCTAGATGTGGCGGCCAACCTGACCCCGGCCGAGGAGCTGTGGAGCACCAGCAGGGACAAGGCGGTGAAGCTGAGGATGGAGAACTCCGGCTCGGGCTCGGAGAACCCCATCACCATCCACCAGATGTTCGAGAAGACGGTGGAGACGTTCGGGTACCACACCGCTCTGGTTTTCAAGAACGAGGGTCAGTGGGAGACCATGACGTGGAAGGATTACTACGGGAAGTGCCGCGCCGCCGCCAAAAGCTTCCTCAAGGTTTGTTTTTTGGACTTTTTCTGCATTTTAGTGCTGATCAACTTTCCAAGGAACGTGTTCTCCACTAGGGGGCGATAGGAGCTAAATGTGACAGGATGTTTTTATGGCAGGATCAGGATTTTCTTTTCTGCTCCATTTTACAACTTTAATCTGATCTTTTTGTTACATCATGATAAAACATTTATTTAAAGCAGGAGTGTCCAAACTTTTTCCGAAACCTATTTTAACCTATTGTCTCAAATTTTGACTTTTTTTTCCCCAAAATTTGAATTTTCATCATATTATTTTGACTTTTTGTCCAAAATTTTTTATTTTTCATCTCATCATCTTGACATTTTGTCTCAAAATTTTGACTTTTGATCAGTTGTTTATACTTTCCTCTCAAAACCTCAAAGCAGTGGTTCCCAACCTGTGGGTCGTGGCCCCCTGCTGGGCCGCAGAGATGTCGTAAATGGGCCGCCAAATCATTTCCAAAAAAGTCTGAATTTTAATGGAGGGTGATTATATAAAGATACAAATATACAGAATAATGTTAAAATGTTAAGGCTTAGTTACATTTTTAAGGATATTCACCCTCTGATGCATGAATTATGAAAGTCAGTGTCAGGACTTTTCTCTTGAGTGGTTTTGTTTGTCTTAAGGCATGAGAAAAAGTTTTCAATTTTTTTTCTTCAAATATTTGTAACAGAACATTCAACATAAAACAGTGTGAAATCAATGTAAATATGACTTTTTTTAATTTGACTTCTTTTATTTTTTTGGTAATTTCATGAATAATCTTTTTTTTAATGCTTTGCAAAACATTTTAACTCTCTTTCATCCATTTTAACACTGAAAAATTCATAGTTATTACGCTATTTTACCCTCAAATGTTTGTCTATAACTTTAAAAAAAAAAAAAAAGTTTGGAAAAAGAATTGAAAACATTTTTCAGGTCCTACGAAGAACAAAAATATCCTGACACAGACTAATATAAATTTCCACCACATGAACTATTGAATTTAGGAGTAAATAAGTTTTAAATAGGTGTCCACTGTAGTGACCACTATGCACCACAGGGTCAAGAAAGCACAGCATCTCCTTTCATTGTTATGCAGGTGATTGTCAAATATAATAATAATAGTAATAATAATAATAATAATAATAATACATTTTATTTATAAAGCGCTTTTCAAAACACTCAATGACGCTGTACAGAAGATAAAAACAGCAAATAAAACATCACAAAGCAAAAATTGCAGTTTTAGAGCAGATAAAAGCCATTGAATAAATTTAAAAGCAGTCAAAGATTAAAACCAATTCTGAAAAGGTGGGTTTTGAGGAGGGTTTTGAAGGTGGTAAAGAGTTCCAGAGGGTGGGGGCGGAGACAGAGAAAGAAATATATGTCCTGTTGAAAAAGAAAAATGCTTTCTCCCTGACACCACTCCTTGTCTGTCTTGAGTACACCAAGTCCTGGATGGCTCTGAACTTTTTAATTTGAATGAAAGGAAGACAGAGGTGATGGTGTTTGGCCCCAGTGGCCCTTGTGAAACTCCTCCTTTTGACCTCGGCCCGTCGGCGGGTCATTTTAAGCCACTTTTGTCAAACTTGGGTTTTAAGATGGACAGTGATTTTAAACTCGATCGACACATCAGCTCAGTTGTTGAGTCCAGCTTTTATTATCTAAGGCAGGGGTTCCCAAACTTTTCAGCCCGTGACCCCTAAAACAAAGGTGGCAGAGACAAGTGACCCCCACTGTCCCCAGAGGTGACTGAAGCATCAGAAAACGTGCGCGTAGGACACATGCACTAATAAGCGTATCCAAACATGGGCATTATGACAACACAAAAAAGAACAACAGCCTGAAAACCATGTTATGATTTTACATGTAACAGTTTAATTTAAAATAAAAGCAGAATATGTCAAAGTTATTTCTCTGTAATTTGTGGATGAACATTGTTGCAGTCGTGTGCAAACTCAATTTTGGTTCAATACTTTCATTTCCACATTAGAACAAGAATAATTCAGTTCTAGTAATAGTCATAAACTGTAGCTCTG
Organism: Thalassoma bifasciatum; assembly: GCA_008086565.1. Classification (NCBI taxonomy): domain Eukaryota; kingdom Metazoa; phylum Chordata; class Actinopteri; order Labriformes; family Labridae; genus Thalassoma; species Thalassoma bifasciatum. The sequence continues at coordinate 38,968 of RPOG01003026.1, read as the reverse complement.
AGTAAACATGAACATTGTTGCAGTGCAAGTTAACTTTTTGGGATAAATGTTTCAGTGTTTATCTCACCTAATGAAATGGATGGGCACTATGGAGCACAGCAAGTCCATTCTGGGTTTAATTTTGGAGACGGCCACTTGGAGATCATCCTCCACGTTCACACACGATATATATTTATTTTTAATAAATGTCAGGGCCGAGAAAGTCTTTTCACACAGGTATGTTGAGCCTAACAGCGTTAGTACCTTAGTTGTGGTCTGGGATAGCTGTGGATATTCCCTCTAAACTGAAATCATCTCGTGACCCCCACTTTGGGAACCCCTGATCTAAGGCAGCTGGCAAAGGTGAAGCCTTTTCATGCACATTCGCACTTTGAAGCAGTAATTCACGCTTTTATTACGTCACGGCTGGATTACTGCAACCAACTTCCCATGGAGCTGCGGCTATGTTCTGGCCACTTCTCCCCAGAAGCATTTGCTGCATTTAGCCGGCCCATGCTGATGAAAGAGCTGACAGGTGTGGGTCATTATAAACGGAGACTAAAGCCAAATGCTGTGTCGACTATTTTCCAACACAAACCCACAAAACTTCCTCTGGAAACCACTGAAGTCCGCTCCAGGACTTATATGATCCTGTATGAGATCCAGCTCGGTGCAACCATATGACATCACTACCCAGACGTTATTGCTGGGTAAACAACAATGGCGGCCTATAGGTGAAAATATTTTCCATTTTAACACTGAAAAATTAATAGTTTATAAGCTTTTTTGCCCTCAAATGTTTGTTTATAACTTTTTAAAAAAAATTATATATGTGTGGAAAAAAAAATTTGAAAACATTTTTTCAGGCCCTCAGAAGAATAAAAATATCCTGACACAGGCTAAAATGAATTTCCACCACATGAACTATTGAATTTAGGAGTAAATAACTTTTAAATAGGTGTCCACTGTAGTGACCTATAAGTTAAAGTCACTTTTCCTTCAGAGATTCCCCCTGATATGCACATATCCTTAAACTCTTCACACCTTTTTTTTTTTTTGTAAACACTACCCCAGTATTTCCCCGCTCTCTGCTGAAAAGTAACACTCAGGTGTGTGAAATCCACAGCTTGTGTTACGTCTCCTGTTTCACGGACGTGTTGGTGTTGAAGCCTGATGTAGGTCAAGAGTAACAGAGGCGCGGTGCTGCAGTGTCATCAATGATGCATGTTATTCTTTTAAATAACACACACACTTGTTTTGTTGTTTTGTAGTTGGGGCTGGAGCGGTATCGTGGAGTCGGGATTCTGGGATTTAACTCCCCTGAGTGGTTCATCTCAGACATCGGTTGCATATTCGCCGGGTAAGTTTCTCCATCAAGTGAAAACACATCACACTGAGCTCTTTACCTCCAATTTTTCTCATTTTTTAAAGCATCTTGGGCTCCATTTCCATCCCTGCATTTACAAACCTGATGCACCTGATGCAGATAAGATGAAACAAAGATTTTACACACCCCCCCCTCCGTCCCTGAGCTCACTCTGCAGCCCTGTCTCACCTGATACCGACACATTTATCTGCCCGTACTTATCTCTCAGAACATCTCAGCGTCTCTGCCCACACCTGTTTGGGCTGTCTCACGAAACCTGATGTGGGTGTTTGACTCTCCAGGTCTGCACGAGTCTGCATCAAAGTGTGACACAGAGAAAGAATGAGCAGAATGTCTGCAGAGCTCAAACAAACACAGGAATCAGCTTCAAACCTCGATCTCTTTAGATATGTCTCTTTTCCTTCCTCTTTGTTTGAAAAGGTCAGAAAGATTAAGGTGGTTACTCAGCGCTGCATGAGAACAAAACAAGAGGACCAGACATGGAGCCTTGGGGAACTCCAGTAAAAAAAAAATGTTTCTGTCTCAAACATCAAATACACTGCAAAAATTGAAAAGAATGCAATATTTATCGTTGAATACCGTAAAATAAAACCATTTTCTGAGCTTGTAGACTTGGAGTAGAATGTACTGAATGGTCAAGAGTGTGTTTCTATATATAACTTTAACTTATTCACTTTAAATATTTGAAACAATGTACTTAAATAACCCCTTAAAAAACATTCATTTATGTAGAATAGAAAGAAAAAGAGGACCAAACACAGAGCCTTGGGGAACTCGAGAAATTGTTTCTTTCATTTTAACACAACAAATGCACTGCAAAAGTTATGCAAGTATGTTTTAATTTAAGTTAAACTAGTAAAGAATGTGCATTTTTTGTCATTGAATACCTTTAAATAAGATCATTTTCTGAGCTTTTAGACTTGGAGTAGAATGTACTGAATGGTCAAGAGTGTGTTTCTATATATAGCTTTAAATTATTTACTTTAAATATTTGAAACAATGTACTTAAATAACCCCTTAAAAAACATTCATTTATGTAGAATAGAAAGAAAAAGAGGACCAAACACAGAGCCTTGGGGAACTCCAGAAATTGTTTTTTTCATTTTAACACAACAAATGCACTGCAAAAGTTATGCAAGTATGTTTTAATTTAAGTTAAACTAGTAAAGAATGAGTAATTTTTGTCGTTGAATACCTTAAAATAAGACCATTTTCTGAGCTTGTAGACTTGGAGTAGAATGTACTGAATGGTAAAGAGTGTGTTTATATATATTACTTTAACTTATTCACTTTAAATATTTGAAACAATGTACTGAAATAACCCCTTAAAAAACATTCATTTATGTAGAATAGAAAGAAAAAGAGGACCAAACACAGAGCCTTGGGGAACTCCAGAAATTGTTTTTTTCATTTTAACACAACAAATGCACTGCAAAAATTATGCAAGTATGTTTTAATTTAAGTTAAACTAGTAAAGAATGAGTAATTTTTGTTGTTGAATGCCTTAAACCAAGATCTTTTTTCTGAACTTGTAGACTTGGTGTAAAAATGTACTGAATGGCCAAGACATTATTCTTCTATTCACTTCAAAATAAACCCTTAAAAAACATTAATTTGTGTAAAATAGAAAATGAGAGAGGACCAAACACAGAGCCTTGGGGAACTCCAGAAATTGTTTTTTTCATTTTAACACAACAAATGCACTGCAAAAGTTATGCAAGTATGTTTTAATTTAAGTTAAACTAGTAAAGAATGTGCATTTTTTGTCATTGAATACCTTAGAATAAGACTGTTTTCTGAGCTTTTAGACTTGGAGTAGAATGTACTGAATGGTCAAGAGTGTGTTTCTATATATAACTTTAACTTATTCACTTTAAATATTTAAACAATGCACTTAAATAACCCCTTAAATACCATTCATTTATGTAGAATAGAAAGAAAAAGAGGACCAAACTCAGAGCCTTGGGGAACTCCAGAAATTGTTTTTTTTTATTTTAACACAACAAATGCACTGCAAAAGTTATGCAAGTATGTTTTAATTTAAGTTAAACTAGTAAAGAATGAGTAATTTTTGTTGTTGAATGCCTTAAACTAAGATCTTTTTTCTGAGCTTGAAGACTTGGAGAAAAAATGTACTGAATGGTCAAGACTTTATTCTTCAATTCACTTCAAAATAAACCCTTAAAAAACATTAATTTAGGTTTTAATAGAAAATGAGAGAGGACCAAACATGGAGCCTTGGGGAACACCAGAAAGTGTTTTTTCACTCTTACACAACAAATACACTATTCAAGTATGTTTTAATTTTGGTTAATCTAGCAAAGAATATGTAATTCTTGCTGTTGAATACCTTGAAATAAGACCGTTTTCTTAGCTTGTAGACTTGGAGTAAAAATGTACTGAATGGCCAAGAGTGTATAACTATGTATAACTGTAACTTATTTGCTTTAAACCCATTTGACACAATGAAACAATTCAATTCACTTCAAAATAAACCCTTAAAAACCATTCATTTATGTAGAATAGAAAGAAAAAGAGGACCAAACTCAGAGCCTTGGGGAACTCCAGAAAATGCTATTCCATTCTTACACAACAAAAACGCTGCAAAAACTGAAGTCAAAGTAAGTGTTAGTGTTTTATTTTTTAACAGTTACATATATTTGAGTTGATATGAGCCACGTTCACCTGAAAATTCATTAAAAAAAAGTATTTTTTCAAGATATCAAAAGACAAAAATCACATCTAATTTGCTTTTAACCCTGTGGTGCATCGTGGTCACTACAGTGGATACCTATTCAAAAGTTATTTACTCCTAAATTCAATTGTTCATGATGTGGAAATTCATTTTAGCCTGTGTCAGGATATTTTATTCTTCTTAGGACCTGACAAAATGTTTTCAATTTTTTCAAAACATTTACATGCATTTTTAAAAGTTATAAACAAACATTTGAGGGTGAAAAAGCTTATAAACCATAGATTAGAAAAAACTGTTTGATAAGGAGGAAGATTTTCATATTTCTTTGTGAGTTGATAACTATGTAAATAACGGTTCCCTCCCTGTCACTGATATACAAATAAGCTTCCCTGAAAATGTTGAGCTGATAAAAAGAAGCATAAAAACCGAACACAGCTCCTGAATTAGTTTCCAGTCATCAGCACATTTTCTACAAAACAAAAACAATGGTGTAATTGGTGTAACTGTGTCTGATCTTTGCTGCAGAGGTCTCGCCACTGGAATTTACACGACCAACTCGGCTGAAGCGTGTCAGTACGTCGCCGCCAACAGTGAAGCCAACATCCTGGTGGTGGAGAACCAGAAACAGCTCGATAAAATCCTGAAGGTCAGGAGCTTTGGTGGTGTTTGTGGAGTTAAAATGTACAAAGATAGTGGAAATTTATCTGATTCAGTTTGATGTTTTTCTCCAGGTTAAAGATCAGCTCCCTCACCTCAAAGCCATCGTCCAGTACAAAGGCGAGCTGCAGCAGAAAACCCCCTTCCTGTATTCGGTGCGTTCACTCAGAAAACATAAAGAGTAATCAGATTAGTTCCATCTGATGTGTTTAGACGTGTTTTTCTGAGCTGGTGTTTGTGTTTCTGTAGTGGGAAGAGTTCATGAAGCTCGGAGAGGACGTTCCTGAGAAAACACTGGACGACATGATCAACAGTCTGAGACCAAACGAGTGCTGCTCGCTCATCTACACCTCAGGAACGACTGGAAACCCTAAAGGAGTCATGTTGAGCCATGATAACGTGAGTCAACAAAACAAAACACTCCTTTTTCAGCTTTTAAAAACTTCTACAACCCAGAATGTTCAGTTTGTGATGATAACTGGGAGCAAAGCAGCTAAACTTCTCGTTAAAGAGGCTAAAAAATTAGTCCTGTTTGGCTTTTTTATTTCGTTATTTTTAGCCTGAAAACATTCAAAACAAAACCTTAGAGTTAAGGGAGTACTAGCAATGTTTTAACAGTATTTTAATAACCCCTGGTTTCTAAAGAAGACGAAAAACAAGAGGACCAAACATAGAGCCTTGGGGAGCTCCAGAAACTGTGTTTTACTCTTAAACACCAAATACATCACAAAAAGTGAAATCTACTCAAGTGTTTATGTCTAATTTTTCATAAAATGTTTCTAATTAAACTTAATATGAGCCACATTCAGCTCTGACAAGTTCAAAAAAAAAGTCAGACTTTAAGATATTAAAAGATGAAATGATGACTGAATCGCTGAAAGAGCAACAATCTCTAAATCGACCAATCTATATATCCACCTTTCTTTCTCTTTATTTCAACAGATAAAACACCAAATAATATAACACACCCTAAATGAGGCTACTAAACTAAAACTTGGACGAAGACTTTGACAATAAGTATGAAAACAGAGTTAAAACCTTGAACCTTAAAAACAGCATTTCCTCAACCACTGATTTATGTAAAAGATGCGAAAAACTAGAGGACCCAACATAGAGCCTTGGGGGACTCCGGAAACTGTTTTTTATTCATAACCACCTAATACATCACAAAAAGTAGAAACCAATCAAGTTTTTTTGTCTTAATTTGGTAAATATATCTTTTTAGACTTTATATGAGCCATGTTCCCCTGACAAGGCCAGTATAATGTCTTGTTTTGAGACATTAAAAGACAAAAATGATGCCTGATTTCTAGTAAAAAGGAAATAAATGTGACATTTAGGCAATGAAAAGTTGCTCACAAATCTATTTTTTCATCTCTTTTAAAACATGTTGGTCACAACACACCAACACACATTCAATTATAATAGAATTTTAACAGCATTTCCACTGATTTATGTAAAAGATGATGAAAACTAGAGGACCAAGCATAGAGCCTTGGGGAACTCCAGAAACTGATTTTTAATCTTAAACATCAAATACATCACAAAAAGTGAAATCTAATCAAGTGTTTATGTCTTAAATTTGTTAAATATATCTTTTGAGACTTTATATGAGCCACATTCGCCTGAAAAGTCCAGAAAGAAGTCTTGTTTTGAGACATTGAATGACAAAAATGATGCCTGATTTCTCGTAAAAATGAAATAAATGTGACATTTGCACAAGAAAAAGTTACTTGCAAAAGTATTTTTATGTTTTTTTGAACAATTCAGTCACAACACACCAACACACATTCAATTAAAATAAAATTTTAACAGCATTTCCACTGATTTATGTAAAAGATGCGAAAAACTAGAGGACCGAACATAGAGCCTTGGGGAACTCCAGAAACTGATTTTCAGTCTTAAACACCAAAATACATCACAAAAAGTGAAATCTAATCAAGTGTTTATGTCTCAAATTTGTTAAATATATCTTTTGAGACTTTATATGAGCCACATTCACCTGATAAGTCCAGAAAAATGTCTTGTCTGAAGCATTGAAAGACAAAAATGATGCCTGATTTCTCATTAAAAGGAAATAAATCTGGCATTTAGGCAATAAAAAATTACTTATACATTTATTTTTTATGTCTTCAAAAACAATTTTGTCAACACACACAAACACATTTAACTGTAGTAGAATTTTTATTGCATTTTCTCAACACTGATTTATGTAAAAGATGCTTAAAACTAGAGGACCGAACATGGAGCCTTGGGGAACGCCGGAAAATGCTTTTTCATTCTAAGACAACAAATAAGTCAAAAAAAGTGAAATCTACTCAAGTGTTTATGCCGTAATTAAAGTAGATATATCTTTTTTTTACTGTATATGAGCCACATTCACCGACAAGTCCAGAAAAATGTCTCGTTTTGAGACAAAAATGATGTGTGATTGCTCGTAAAATGGAAATCTGACATTCTCGCAAGAAGAAGTTACTTGCAAATATATTTTTTATCTCTTTAAAAAAAATCCAGTCAGAACAATTCAACTCCAGTCAGAGATCTCTAACTCTGAGCCTTCATCTCTTCCTGTTGTAAGAAGTTAAACGATGATATAACCTCAGAGGACTCTGACATAATCTGCAGTTCAACAACAGGTTTGACTCAGTGTCCGCTGATAAAGATCAACAACGTCAGTCAGATCAGAGGCTTCATCTGATCAGTTGACTAATCTTGATTTTAGAAGGACGAAGAAAGATTTATGAGACGCATTCTTAGAAAAAAAAAACCCAAAAAACCCTATAGATATACCTATGTATATACTTATAAATTGAATTTTTTTTGCTCATAATTAGAGTTTTTCACTCAATATAGAGTCTAGAATCTCAAAATGTGACTTTTTTTTGTTTCAAGATACCAACTATTTCACATAATTTTGACTTTTTTATTCCCATTTATTTGACATTTTTTATCCCAAAAGTTGACTTTTTAAATTACAACTTTGACTTATTATCTCAAAATTTGACTTTTAATTCATAAATTTCATTTTTAAGACCATAACTCTGATTCTCCATCTCAACATTTTGACTTCTCTCACAGAATTTTGACTTTTTTGAATCTCAAAAGTTGACGTTTTATCCCAAAATATTGATATTATAGCCCATCACTTTGATTTGTTATCCAAAAATTTTGCTTGGTTTTGGAAGGACGAAGGAAGATTTATGAGCAGCATTCTTAAAACAAACAACCAAAAAAAAAACCCCATAAATATACCTATTTATATACCTATAAATTGAATTTTATAAAAACATTTTTTTGCTCATAATTGAGTTTTTCACTCAATTTAGAGTCAAGAATCTCAAAATGTGACTTTTTTTGTTTCAAGATACCAACTATTTCACATAATTTTGACTTTTTTATTCCCATTTATTTGACATTTTTTATCCCAAAAGTTGACTTTTTAAATTACAACTTTGACTTATTATCTCAAAATTTGACTTTTAATTCATAAATTTCATTTTTAAGACCATAACTCTGATTCTCCATCTCAACATTTTGACTTCTCTCACAGAATTTTGACTTTTCTGAATCTCAAAAGTTGACATTTTATCCCAAAATATTGATGTTATAGCCCATAACTTTGATTTGTTATCCAAAAATTTTGCTTGATTTTAGAAGGACGAAGGAAGATTTATGAGCCGCATTCTTAAAAAAACAAACAAACAAAAAAAAAACCAAACATGTTGCACAGTTAAAACTCTTCGAGGTCACACCATCTGTAGTTTTGACCTCAGTTTCATAAATGTCATACATATTTAAATGTTTCTCGTGTTTGTCGTCTTTCTCTCCAGCTGACCTGGACGTGTAACGCTGCAGCTGAACGATTGGGGATTTTCTACGCTGAAGAAGTTATGGTCAGTTACCTGCCGCTCAGTCACGTCGCCGCTCAGATCGTGGACATGTGGCTCGCCATCAGCTACGCCACCACCACCTACTTCGCCGACCCTGATGCTCTCAAGGTACACGTTTCTGTTTTTTAGACTTCTGATACCAGATCTTTATATCAAAATATTGATACTTTTGATACTTGCGTCACTTGAGGTACTGTTTATCATTAACAGTAATAAACAATTCTATGTATATCACTGACGTAATCTCACATACGCAGAAAAAAAACTAGATTTATACAGGTTTCCTAAGAAAATTGATTATTCAAAGTGGATTATTTAGACTAGGTGTCATTAAAATATACAAAGCAAGTTCTATAAAACAGCCAAGATGAGCTTAGAAAAATATACATTATAGATGGATAAAACACAACATTTTATCCATATTTAAGTTTATCATCTCAAATTATGGACTTTTTGACTTTAAATATGACTTTTAATCTCATAGTTTTGACTTTTTGTCCAAAAATTTGACTTTTTATCTCATCACTTTGACTTTTTGGTTCAATATTTTATTTTATAGCAAAGTTTGGTCTTTTTTATCTCAGATTTTGACTTTTTATCTCAAAAGATTGACTTCTTTTTCTGAAATTATGGATTTTCTGTCTAAAAATTTGACTTTTTGGTTCAGAATTTTGTTTTTTTTAGCAAAGTTTGGTCTTTTCATCTCAGAGTTTTGACTTTTTATCTCAAAATATGGACTTTTTGTCTAAAAATTTGACTTTTTCCTTCAAGAGTTTTACTACATTCTCTAAAATATTGAACTTTCTGTCTAAAAGTTTGACATTTTTGTCTTAGAATTTTGTCTTTAAGAAAATTGGATCTTTTTATCTCAGGACTTTGACTTTTTATTTCAGAAGTTTGACTTTATTATCTCAATTTATTAACCTTTTATCGAAAATATTGACTTTTTATCTCACAGCTTTGTCTTTTTGGCTCAATATTTTGACTTTTTGAATCATATTTCTATATTTTTGTATCATAATTTTGTCTTTCAGCAGAGTTAAGTCTTTTTTATCTCAGAATTTTGACTTTTATTCTCAAAAGTTTTGACTTGATAATCTCAAATTATGAACTTTCTGTCTAAAAAATTGACTTTTTATCTCATAGCTTTGACTTTTTGGCTCAGAAGTTTGTCCCTTTAGCAAAGTTTGGTCTTTTTATCTCAGAGTTTTGACTCTTTATCTCATAAGTTAGACTTGATTATCTCAAATAACAGACTTTTTATCAACAAATTTAAATTTTCATCTCATAAGTCTTAATTTTTATCTCAGAATTTTGACTTTTTATTTCAAAAGTTTGACTTTATTATCTCAATTATTGACCTTTTATCTAAAAAATTTACTTGTTATCTCATAGCTTTGACTTTTTGGCTCAAAATTTTGACTTTTTGTCAAAAAAAAAGATTTTTTATCTCATAGTTTTAAAATTTTTGGCTCAGAGTTTTTCTTTCAGCAAAGTTTAGTCTCTTTATCTCAGAATTTTGACTTTTATTCTCAAAAGTTTTGACTTGATATTTTCAAATTATGAACTTTCTGTCTAAAAATTTGACTTTTTATCTCATAGCTTTGACATTTTGGCTCAAAATTCTGACTTTCAGCAAAGTTTGGTCTTTTTATTTCAGAATTTTGGCTTTTTATCTCAAGAGTTTTACTCTATTATCTACATTATTTATTTTTTTGACAAAAATTTGACTTTTTATCTCATAGCTTTGACTTTTTGGCCCAGAGTTTTTCTATCAGCAAAGTTTAGTCTTTTTATCTTAGAATTTTGACTTTTATTCTCAAAAGTTTTAACTTGATAATCTCAAATTATGAACTTTCTGTCTAAAAAATTGACTTTTTATCTCATAGCTTTGACTTTTGGCTCAGAATTTTGTCTTTCAGCAAAGTTTGGTCTTTTTATCTCAGGGTTTTGACTTTTTATTTCGGAAGTTTGACCTTATCATCTCAAATTATGGACTTTCTGTCTAAAAAATTGAAGTTTTATCTCATAACTTTGACTTTTTGGCTCAATATTTTGACTTTTTATCTCAGAGTTGTGACTTTTTGGCTCAGAATTTTGTCGGTCAGCAAAGTTTGGTCTTTTTATCTCAGGATTTTTACTTGTAAATCTCAAGAGTTGGACTTGATTATCTCAAATCATGGACTTTCTGTCTAAAAATTAACTTTTTATCTCATGACTTTTGGCTCAAAATTTTGTCTTTCAGCAAAGTTTGGTCTTTTTATCTCAGGATTTTTACTTGTAAATCTCAAGAGTTGGACTTGATTACCTCAAATTATGGACTTTCTGTCTAAAAATTAACTTTTTATCTCATGACTTTGACTCCTTGGCTCAATATTTTGGGTTTTTAAATCTCAAATTTTGACCCTAATTCAAAATATAGACTTTTTATCTCAAAATATTGGCATCTTATGTCGAAAACTTGCTTATTATCGCTCAATGTTTTGACTTTTTATCTCAGAATTTTATATCAGTATCAGTGATAGTGGCCTGGATGTTCCTCAGTATCAGATCAGAAAGGACATCGATGGTATTGAACGTCACTTCTGTTTTACAGCCTGGAGTCGTTGACACTAATTTTCTGTTCCTCGCTGTAACCTCGTCCACATTTTTGTCTTCAGGGATCTTTAGGTGCCACTCTGAGAGAAGCTCGTCCCACCTGTTTCCTTGGCGTTCCTCGTGTTTGGGAGAAGATGGAGGAGAAAATGAAGGAGGTTGGAGCTAAATCGTCTCCGATGAGGAAGAGAGTGGCGGGCTGGGCCAAATCCATCGGGTTACAGTACAACTACAGCGTCATGAACGGGTGAGAAACATCAGATGAACTGTTTTTAGATGAACCAGGTTAAATCCAGGAGGTAAATCTGAACCTTTTGTTTTTCAGGGAGGATGTGGCGCCGTGGGGCTACACGCTCGCCAACGCTCTGGTCTTTAAGAAGGTGCGTGCGGCGTTGGGCTTGGATCGCTGTAAGCTGTGCATCACCGGCGCTGCGCCCATCACCAAAGACACTCTGGAGTATTTCATGAGTCTGAACATCCCCATTTTAGAGCTGTACGGGATGAGCGAGTGCACCGGACCACAGACTCTCTCTCTGCCTGACATGTACCGCATCACCAGGTCAGAGCCAAGAGAAATAAGACGCTTTAAGGTCACAGTGATGATGGAGGTCACAGTAGGGTGACCATATTCTGTTTCTCTGAAAAGAGGACCCCCCCCGCCCCATGTTAGGGGTTTCCCGTGGGTCAGGGGGCTTTCTGTGCTTCTAACTCAGTTATACAAATATTCTGAATTCCCCAGAAAAGAACACTTCACCTGGATATACTGAGAAATAGCCCAAAACATCACAAAAAGTTTTTTTATGAATAATATATTTATCAATTTAAAGCAATTCTCCTGAACAATATAATCAGTCACATACAAATATGGCATGTTCTAGTCTTTAATAGTAATTGACTCAAGTTCTGTAGGAACACAAGTATTCAGATGTTAGGAAAAGTGAGGTAGAGAACCATTCTTCAAAATAACCTCCCAATTATCAATTACGTAAAAATAGAAATATTGCCTCAAAATATTAAACAAAAAGAAAAAAGAGAGGTAGCCTATTCTTCAATGTTTTGTTGTGGTGATATGGGCTTGCAGATCGTTGGAACCATTATTAGCCACAGAGACATAAGTTCCAGCTTTGCAGACTGTACATTCTGCCTCCCATTTGTCACGACCCGGACGAAAACAGGGGTAATTTTTTCGCATGTCATCAGTGAAATGACATTTGCGTTTCGGCTTTTTCTTTCTGTTCGAGTGTTCTCTGGCAGTGTGTCAACCTGCCTGTCAGCCTGTGAGTGAGTGAGAGTGGAGCGCCACTGTACTGATTTGTGAATGAATGAATACATGTTCCGGGGTTCGGCTCAAACTCCACCTCTCAGAGTGTGTTTCTAAAGGAACCATTCAACGTGAATGATAAATACGCTGGTCTGTGACGCACTCAAGCAAGGCAAGATCAAAAACCCGGACATTTGAAGGATTTTATAAACCCCGACCGGACAGGCTCTTAAAAGAGGACATGTCCGGGCAAAAGAGGACGTATGGTCACCCTAGGTCACAGTGATGAAGGTCACAAACAAAGAGTGACAATATTCTAGACGCACAAACAGAGTAACCCCCCAAAATACTCAAAGACAACAAAGTAGCTTCATGACATTTATTAAAAACACTTCTTTTCTGTTACAAGTGTCAGATTTTGTAAGCATGAATAATGTATTGAAGCCAATTTCCATAAGTTAAAAAATTAGACGACTAAAATCTCAGCTTCCTTGAAATTTCTCCCTTTTTTGTTTTCTTTTTGACTCAAAAATTTGCAATATGAGGGCAAATTTTTAACTTTTTTCATAATTCTGACACATAATCTCAAAATTTCTGTTTTTTTTGTCTCAAATTTTTTCTTTTTTTCCCATTTTTTTTGCTCCCAATCTTGCCTTTTTATAAGATGATTTCACTTTTTTCCCACTATTTTGATTTTCTACCTATAAATTGAATTTTATAAAAACATTTTTTTGCTCATAATTAGAGTTTTTCCCTCAATTTAGAGTCTAGAATCTCAAAATGTGACTTTTTCTTTGTTTCAAGATACCAACTATTTCACATAATTTTGACTTTTTTATTCCCATTTATTTGACATTTTTTATCCCAAAAGTTGACTTTTTAATTACAACTTTGACTTATTATCTCAAAATTTGACTTTTAATTCATACATTTCATTTTTAAGACCATAACTCTGATTCTCCATCTCAACATTTTGACTTCTCTCACAGAATTTTGACTTTTTTGAATCTCAAAAGTTGACATTTTATCCCAAAATATCGATATTATAGCCCATAACTTTGATTTGTTATCCAAAAATTTTGCAATTTCCCGCAGAATTTTGAATTTTACCTCAAAATCTGACCTTTGTCTCACACTAATAATATTTTAGCCCATAATTTTGACCCTTTAAATAAAAATTTTGACTTTTGACCTCAAAATTTTACTTACTACAGGCCAAGAAAATTCTCAACACCAGTCACTGATTACAGAATAAAGCCAGTATCCCAGTGCAGCTTTGTTTGATTATAAAAACCTGTGATCTGTAGAACAAGCTGAGAAAAACCTGAAACATTTAGGGGAATCTCATGAAATATCCCGAACATAAGAGGACGTTTCTCTGCTGTGAGCGTCATTCAGCATTAAAAGAAGGTTCAGTCTTATTGAGACTTCTGCTCAAGTCGCCCAGAACTAAATGATAATCTCCTGTTTTTTTCCCCAGCTGTGGAAAAGTGATGCCAGGCTGCAAGACGAAGCTGGATAACCCGGACGAGGACGGGAACGGAGAAATCTGTTTCTGGGGTCGACACGTCTTCATGGGTTACCTGAACCAACCTGAGAAAACGACGGAGGCTCTGGACCAGGACGGCTGGCTTCACTCCGGAGATCTGGGGAGACACGACGCCAAAGACTATCTCTACATCACAGGACGCATCAAAGGTGAGCAGCAGCTCAAAGAGCAAACTAGTTTGGTATAAAAAGTTGAAATATTGAGATGAAAAGTCATATTCTGTGAAAAAACGTTTTTAAAATTTCACCTGAAAGATCAACGTTATGAGATATAAAGTCAAATTTTGAGATGATAAGTCAACGTTTTGAGCTTAAAGAACAATTTTTTTGGTGTCAAAAGTCAAAATTTTGGGCTTTGACTCAAGATTCAAAGCTTGAAAAGCTGATTTTTTTTTTAATTTTTAACTTTTTTTATTGACCTTTTTATTACAGTAACATAAACATGGACATTTAGCTAACAATACAAACATCCCCAAGTCTGGCAGAAATTAGAAATAGATAAATATAATAAAATAAAGTAAAAATATAACAAAAAAAACCCTAAATGATAATAATAATAAAAAAAAAAAATAGACCCATTTCATCGTTTATACATCCGTATACATATACATGCATGTGAATATATAAATATGCAAATGCATGCATACTCATTAATAAATGAGGAAAAATTGAATACATAATAAGTAAAAGGATATTACATGAGTTAAGTAGGGTCACAGCAGTGCATAAATTACAGAAATTATAAGATTACTCATACTTGAAAGGCTGATTTTGTGATAAAAAGTCAACAATTACAGATAATTAAGTCAAATTTTTGGGGCTAAAAGTCCAGATTCTGAGATAAAATGGCAAAATTTGAGATAAAAGGCAAAATTCTACATTAAAAGTCAAAATGTTGACGTAAGAAATCAAAGTTTTAAGATAAAAAGTCCAATTTTGAGATACAAAGTCAAAGTTATAGGAAGAAAAAGTCAAAATTTTAAGATGAAAGTACAATATTAAGAGAAATTTGAGTCAAATCCTGAGCTAAAAAATAAAGTTTTGAGGTAAAAAGTCAAATATTGAAATAACATTTTTGAAATTATTCAAAATTCTTGAATGAAAGTCAAAATTTGAAGCCTAAAAGGCAAAGTTATGAGCTGAGAAGTCAGTATTTTAAGATAATACAGTCAAAATTTTGTGATATTAAAATCAAAATCTTGAGATAAATGGTCAAACGTATGAAAAGAAAAGATGAAATTTTTCCTTATCATCTTAAAGTTTGATTTGATGTGCAAAAAAATAGATATCTCAACAATGCCAGTTTTTCATTTTCTGAATTTTTAACTGGCTGAATCGGCTACAATACATGGATTATATTTATGTTTTGAATAAATGTATGGACTATGAAGCTTTTTGAGCTTCTAGAATATTGTGACCCTATCACATGTCCTTGTGTTTGGTCTGCAATTAAAGCTTTTTTTTTTAATGCACAGAGCTGATCATCACAGCCGGAGGTGAGAACATTCCTCCTGTTCCCATCGAGAACAAACTGAAGTCGGAGGTTCCCATCATCAGTAACATCATGCTGCTGGGAGATAAACTCAAGTTCCTTTCTATGCTCATCACACTCAAAGTGAGCGCGTTTCTCCTGCAGACGACTAAAGCTTCTCCATAACCACAACAACAACAAACACGTGACCTCTCTGTTTTCCTTCCTCAGTGTGTCGTGGACGCCAACGGTGAACCCACGGACGAGCTGAGCCCAGAGGTTTTAGATTTCTGCAGACAGAACAACGTCACGGCCACCAAAGTGTCAGAGGTCATCGCGAAGAAAGAGCCGGCCATTTACACCGCCATTCAGGAGGGAATCGAGCGCGTCAACGCCACGGCGACGTCCAACGCCCAGCGGGTACAGAAGTGGGTCATATTAGAGCGAGACTTCTCCATCTCTGGAGGGGAGCTGGGTGAGTTTCAGACACTCTAACTTCACATCACTTATCTCAGTTTTCCAAAACTTTTACCCCCACTTATCAACATTTTGAGACTTATATTGATGTTTTCGGACTTAACCTCATTGGTTTGTAAAAGACCTAAACAATCAAATACCTCCAACAATAACAACAATATTAAAAATTCTGTACTTCCTGGGCCATAGTCATTATGTACATTCCTACTTGTCTTTGTAAAACCCTGTCTAAACTTTATGATCCCAAATCGAATCTTATACCCTTCAACTCCATGAAACTGACTATTGAACTTTCAAGTGGATTAAAAACAGTTTCTGAGCAAATACATTCAACCTCAAAACAACAAACTCAACCCTGGCATCTTTACAAATTTAGTTTCTAATGCCACAAACCTCAGCCCACAAAGACTTTTTTTTTTTGTTCAAAGGAAAAACGCTTTCGAAGTTTGGAGAATGAGGGAGTTGTTGGTCTGCTGCCGCACTTTTTTGACTCTCTTGGACATCAAAACCTATTTATAAATGCATGTTTCATCCATTTTAGTAAAACTACAAACAAATAAAGAGATGAAATTTGATATAACATCGTAAAAACAGAATTTTTTAAAATCTATTTTCTACATTCCTTTATCGACGGGGGAATCGACCTGTAAATGTTTTGAAAAGTGTCTTGAGATAACGTTTTTATGATTTGGCGCTATATATATATAAAGATTTATTTAGCGATTGATTGAAGAACCCAAAAGTAAGTTATCAAGGATAACAACGGTATCAGCGATAACAGAAAATACGCTAAAAATACTAGATGAAGTATTTTTTAAATTCTATTGTTGCTCATTTTTGTCTGATTTGGTCTTTGGTTTTGGTGTATTCCCACAGCAGGGGGTGGCCGGTCTTTCTAGCTGTGTTATTTTGGGGGTCATGGGCTGAAAAGTTGGGGAATCTTGCCAAAAAACATTGGCAAAAAACACTGCCTGCACCAAAACAAAGTTGCCACTTGGATTTAACCAAACAAAAGAAATGTAGTTGGAAAAAAATCCTGTGTGATCATGAACAGCAATTACTGAGATATTTGACCAAATCAAACGGAAGAAAAACAACAGTAGAACTCAGGAGTATGTTTAATAGTAAAAGTAAGAACATTTCCACCTGCACAATGCAAAGAGAACTCAAGGGATTGGGATTGAACAGCTGTGTAGCTTTAAGAAAACCACTAATCAGTGAGACTAACCAGAAAAAAAAGGTTCAGTTTGCTAGGGAGCATAAAGATTGGACTCTGGAGCAATGGAAGAAGGTCATGTGGTCTGATGAGTCCAGATTTACCCTGTTCCAGAGTGATGGGCGCATCAGGGTAAGAAGAGAGGCAGGTGAAATGATGCACCCATCATGTGTAGTGCCTACTGTACGAGCCTGTGGGGGCAGTGTTATGATCTGGGGTTGATTGTCAGAGCTTGTGACCTTTTTTTGGTGGCTTTTTTCTTTTGGGCCAGGAAGTGTCAATATCAATACTGATTTATCATTGTAAGGCTTTTTATTTGTAGTTTCTTAAATAATAGATGTTTACATAGTGTTTTGACAGACAAAGCAAGGGAGGAATTCGTGAAGATGACTGAATACCAAATCAGCCCTAAGGCCACACAGAAAATGGTCTAAAAAAGAAAAAAAACGTTATATAACAAAAAAAGTTAGATGTGACACAATGTGTTTTCGACAATGGTATTTTTATTTTCATTGCTGTACGGGTGTAATTGCTCAATTGGTATGAAAAGAAAATGTTTGTTAAGGTGAATAAAAGACTCGTGACAGAAGATAGATTCAAATATAGATGATACAAACAGGGGACAAAGCATAGTAAAAGAAGTATACACAGATGTTGGTACTTGTCCTCAGCTGCTCCTATGACTTTTGGCCCTTAAAACTGGAGCAAAGGTTGACGTACAACACTGTGATTGAGATTACAGGAAGTATTCAACAGGCTGTGAAGTATAATTACGTTTTAATCTGGGTCATGTCATCATCAACAGATGAGTTGCTCACATGCCAGACAACATTCCTGTCTGATTTAATCTCTGATGTGTGTCAAAGGCCACAAATAATCATAAATGTGTCAATCTTCACTTTTATCTTGGATTAAAACAACATCTTTTATGATCGTGCAGGTCCCACGTTGAAACTGAGGAGGCCCATCGTCGTGAAAATGTACCAGGAGAAGATTGACGAAATGTATCAGGTGGCAAAACAGTAAAATGAACTGCACTAAAGAGGCGACGATCAGGAAGTTCTCAGCAGGTTTATAAACACTGTTTTGATGTCATTTTGAAAAATGTATAGTTATTTTTCACTGGTATGTGCAAATTTACAAAATAATTGATTCTGATTGTGTTTTATTTAATGAGAGAAAGGTTTGTGCTGCTATATTTTAATGTCCAGTNAATCTCTGATGTGTGTCAAAGGCCACAAATAATCATAAATGTGTCA
Source organism: Thalassoma bifasciatum (assembly GCA_008086565.1). NCBI lineage: Eukaryota > Metazoa > Chordata > Actinopteri > Labriformes > Labridae > Thalassoma > Thalassoma bifasciatum. The sequence continues at coordinate 20,533 of RPOG01003026.1, read as the reverse complement.
ATCTTTACTTTTATCTTGGATTAAAACAACATCTTTTATGATCGTGCAGGTCCCACGTTGAAACTGAGGAGGCCCATCGTCGTGAAAATGTACCAGGAGAAGATTGACGAAATGTATCAGGTGGCAAAACAGTAAAATGAACTGCACTAAAGAGGCGACGATCAGGAAGTTCTCAGCAGGTTTATAAACACTGTTTTGATGTCATTTTGAAAAATGTATAGTTATTTTTCACTGGTATGTGCAAATTTACAAAATAATTGATTCTGATTGTGTTTTATTTAATGAGAGAAAGGTTTGTGCTGCTATATTTTAATGTCCAGTTTCTGTTGTCTGCCCTAAATCAATATTTAAGCTGTGAAATGTTCCACAGCAGCTCCACAGATTTTGTAAATAAAATATACAAATCAGAGCCAATGTCTTGCCATTTTACATGATTGAATCAACGGGTGAATTATCCACTACATGCAGGATAGATAACTCTGGATTTTGTAATCATTTACAGCTTTGAAGGAAAAATTCTGGGAATTTAAATTCATGTAGCTTTATTTAAACTCTTTTTAACCTCATGTGCATTTTCTTTTTAAAGAAGCAGAATGTGTGCGTTGAATTGCATATATCTCATGTGCATGCAAGAAATAGTTTTGTTTGAAATATTTTTCATTGCCAGTTTTCTGCCTCATGTTGTGTTTGCAGTATAATTTCCGTCAGACAAATCTTTAGACACTGCTTTAGAAATTTGCATGGAATGTGTGAATGTGTTTAATACAAAGAGATAATAAATGTGATGGTAAAAATCAATGCAGTCAAAGTTACACAAGTGGGAATTCCAAAGCACAAGTGGTGCTTCTCCATGTACAGTTAAAACATGTTTATTTTATGACAGATGTTCTATGATTGTCAATAAAACAGAGTGATGAGGATACATTGATAAATATTGTGTCTTATTTCAACAACGTGTGAACAACATAAAGGAATTTATTGAAATGGCACTGCATTATAAAAAAAATGGGAGCAAAAAAAACAACTTTGACATTTCTTAGCAAGCAAATATTAGCATGTAGCTTCGGCCCCTGAGTTAAAACGGCTATTTAAGCCTCGTTTCACGCTACTTAACTGAAAATTATTATAAAAGCTGCTGAGTTCTTTACTTTTAAGTGTATCAATCATGATTATTAGACTAAATTAGGTGGTGTTAATTTTTGTTGATTAGCTTTGAGCCCATTGCTAATGAAACTATTATCATTACAGTATTACGACCATACAACAATTTAAAAAACATTTTCACGAATATTTCAAAGCTTCCACGAACAAAATAGTTCCATTCTGCTTCAGTTGTAAATTGTGACGGTTGTAACTTGCGATTTTAGCAATTTAATAACGCTTAAACGACCTCAAGCCTGCTAGGCCGCTAGTTAGCGTGCTAATAAAACTGGCTAATGGGCCTGTATAAGCCTGCTAGGCCGCTAGTTAGCGTGCTAATGTATAACGGCTAATGGGCCTGTATAAGCCTGATAGGCCGCTAGTTAGCGTGCTAATAAAAATGGCTAATGGGCCTGTATAAGCCTGCTAGGCTGCTAGTTAGCGTCATAGATATTATATAGAAATAGTATATGTATATAGCAATTAACTCTATGTATGTCTATGGTTAGCGTGCAAATAACATCAGCTAGAGAGCCTGTGTAAGCATGCTAGGCTAGTTAGCGTGTTAATGAAATCTCTAAATGACAGTTTGAGCCTGCTAGGCCGCTAATTAGCGTGCTAACATTAGCTGTAAGATTTAACAGCCGAGTAACTTGTATAGTTTTAGCCAGTAATTTAAATTAGTTAGTTCCTATATAAACAAAAATAAACGATTATTCTTGCCTTTTTTTTCCTTTTGTGATCAATTTTGTAAAGGTGAATTCGATAAATTAGAGTTGGATGCACTTTTGGATCTTTTAAAGTTTATTTTTTTGTATGGAGCTTTCATTGGTGCTTCAATTGTATGAAGAGAAAAAGAGAAATACTCAGTTTAATCCTTTAATGATAGACAACTTTTCCACCATGACAGATACAATAGTTGAAGGACTAGTTTTGAAAGTTGATAGCCATCAGGACTTGGCATACACACAGTACATACACAAGAAGTCAAAGGCAACAGCTAAAAGCAAACATTTAAAACAAATAAAAGTTATCTGCCAGTGTCTAAATTCATGTTTACGGTGTAACCTTGTCAGAGAAAGGTCTTTGACACATCTGATTTAGTTTATTTACTCTCAGTTTTTACCTACAATAACTGGAAATTCTCATTTTTAATGTTGCGTATGTCAGTGCTTCTGTGCTGTTTTCCATGTGGATGTAAAATCAGATGCATTATTGGACAAGTGGTTGTGATGCTTCTCATTTCAGAATAGTTTTTTAAAATTTTATTTTTTATCAGATAGTTAGTGGGTCATTTGATGCTAAAACTCCAAGTTCAACCAGAGGTGAAAAGCATCTTATCCTGCAGCATTGTTCGAGTAGTTCACATGTTTGAACAGGGTTGGGCTATTTACTGTGCGCTCACAACAAGCTCCCTGACATCTGATGAAGTTTGATGTTGATAAAATCCAGCCTGAAACATCTGGGACATCAAGAACTGTCATCGCTGAGCAAATCTGAAAAAGACTGACTGGAAGGAAACCTGTCTGACGTTACCTTTGACCTTAAAACTTTCAGTCAGTTCAGGTGAAAGTTTTCAGAGTATTTTTCTCAAGCTCTTGTGAAAGTTTTAAGGAGATGACAGGTGACCTAGAAAACATTACATGAAAGCATTAGTTGCCTCACAACCTTTCCCAGTGAGTTCCACACCAAGAAAATTAAACCAAACTTGACCTTCAAAGGTTGTGAGAAACTGTCTGTATTTGTCAAACCAAGTCTTTTAACCTTTGACCTGCTTAATAAGTCAGCTGTAACTCTATCCATCTTTGGGAGTGTCTTCTTGTGCTACGAGCTTTGACTAATAAAACTCATCAAAGTGTCACCTAAACTCCATAACATACATTACAAACAACACGAATGACCTGCAGCGGTCAGTATTTCATATCATCTCAAGAATGAAAGCTCAAACTTATTTATCCATCACGATTAATTGAAATCAAATACAGTAAAAAGCCAGTTAAGTTTCATTAATGTAATTTTAATTCACAGAATCGATACAGCACAGAGCGGGTTACAGGACGCAAGAGTGAAAACAATGATTTTTATTTTATTATCCTTAAACAATCATTAATTCTGTGACATTTATGTGTCAGTTTGTTGTTAAGATGGCACATCACTGCCACCATGTGGCTGAATTAGGCATTACAATTGCTTGAATGAAATAAGCTGACACTAACTGATGAAGGTTTAAAATGACAAAAGCATGTGAAAAAAAAGTAAATACAAAATATTAATAAGAGACAATTATAGAAAGCATTATTATTTCATGATGTAATCAGTTGGACAATTAAAAGGCCAGTTCACTCGATTGAAAAAGTGCTTGATCTTTCTCGACTCCGGTTGCAATTAACCACAAAGATATTTTTGCATTAGTTGAGGTTCAAAATAAAACCTCAGCAGTAGCACCAGGGTTAGATTAAAAAAAAAAAAAAAGCGGTGTTACTCTCCTAAATCTTCATAAGTCACTGAACATTTGATCAACAGCTGTCACTGATTGATATTTACTGATAGAAAAGAGGTTTTACGATTATTTAATTTGATTTTTGCTCACCCATGCTGTATAAAGTGATATAAGTTGTGAACTCAATGCTGCAGCTTTGGGAAAATGTGAAGGAGTCTCAAAGGACAGTTCTGTGATTCAGTCTCTGAGTCACTTCATTTCTCTTTGACAACTTAAGATGGGAATCGATTGGGTTTTTTTTATTCTGATTATTGTACTAATTCTTAGTTGGTGCCTACATTAGCTCTAAAAAGGCTGTTTTTGTCAACATATGTAGAGAAACATTGCCTTATACCACATTAGTTTTAATATTTGATGTTTCATGTTTATTCATACTTGTTTTTGAACAAAGAGAGCACAGTTAAAGGCAAAGTCAAATTCCTTGTATGCTTCTTGAAGAAACTTGGCAATAAAGCGAGTTATGATTCTGATTCTAAGAAAATGGCACATGAGGCAGTAAAAGTGAAACTGTGGATGCTATTAAGAAACTTAAAGATTCTAACCCATATAAAAACCAGGAATATCTTTGAGGCTTTATACGACTTCATTGTGTAGTGCTTTTGTAACGTGAACTGGATCTTCACCTCCTCTTCTTTCTCATTTGGTGGTGATGGCGACTCCCTTCTTCACCCAGGCGTTGCTGTTGAGCAGAGAGAGCATGAAGCGAGCGACGTCCCCTCGGCCCACCATGCTGCCTGCGGGGTTTCCGCTGCCGTCGGGCACGAAATACCCCTCGTGTGTCAGGAACTCTTGAGCTGCACGGGACATAAAGAAAGAGGGAGTCAGAGGCATTTAAAGCGTTGAAAATTTCAAGGATCATTCGCTTGAAAATGAGCTCATTTAGTCTGCTGAGGGTAATGAGAGCGCGTGTTTATCAGCCTGAACCGAGACAAATCAGATCTTAAGGCAAAAGAAGCTCCACGGTTAATATCTTATTCTCCACTGGGGCGTCTGTGCCTTGTTTGCCATTCCTCTAACATCATCAAAGTATAAACGATAACGCCTTTATCAAACATTGGAAAGCTTAGTTCCACCACTAAGTTTGTTTTACAGTTTTCTTCACCAACAAAACACAATTTGTGAAAGAATCACTCAGATGGCGACTACAACAACTGGGATGTCCTACCTGTTTGGGGTCATTACGTCACATCCTGACGCCCGTACCCTGAATATTCACTCTCCTTTCCACCAGAGGAATCCAGAGTTCAAACATATCAAAAGTGTTGTTTCATCAAATTATTCCAAGTGGTGAAATTTCTCCTGTAAAGTCCGTTGTTTGTCTGTCTGTCGTGTCCGTTCTCACCAATAACAGCAGCTTCACAGTCTTAGAGCATTTCCTCCTCAATGTGAATGTGAGATTTGATGCCAGGAGAGCCTGATTTATACAGTAAGTGCTCTCTGCTTGACTAGCCAGTAGCTTTAGCTGATGCTGCGTAAAGCCCATCAGTTATCAGTCCTGAAAATCACACATACCGTAACCAATAGCCTTACCGTTCACACAAAGCCTACCGTAGCTAATTAGACTACCAAAAAGATGATTTTTTTTCTGTACGTAATCATTCGTATTCATGTGCCCAACAGGAGTGGTACAATCTGTGACTGGGAGCTATAATTTCACAATTTTTTCAACATTTTTTCACAGAGAGAACAAAGTTGACTACAAAGAGGACACTGAGCGCTAATACAGCTGGTTTTGTTCGAGCGAAGTCGTCAGACTAGACTGTGGTAAATGAGGATGCACCTGCTGGTGTTGCTCACCTGAGACTAAAAACTCTCTAACTCCTACAAGTTTTTACCTAAAAAGCTCAAATTTCACCCAGATGTGTATAACAAAGTGTAGAAGTGATGTGGTGGATGTTTTATGTCTGTGTTGGTTGCAAAAATAATGAAGAGGAAACTCTTTCAGCTGCATTTATCCTGATGTGGACTTAAGCCACATATAAAAACACAATATTTTCTAAAACTAGAGACTTTAATCTTTCAAATGAGGTGTCACTGATGAGTTTTGACCTTGTGATTCTTCAGTTATAAACTCTGACACATAGCGTGGTGTAAAGGCCAGAATTGGGTGGAGTGTACGGGGTTAATCTGAACTGACTTTCTCTCTTTTACCTGAGGCTGGCAGGTTTTTTAGACCAGGGGGGCGAACTACGGTCCAGTTGATGTCGTCAGTCTTCTGCAGAAACTGCTCCATCTCGTACATGTTGGTGAGGACGCTTCGAATCATCGGCAGCAGGAGGAAGCGGATGAAATAAGACGACTGTCCTCCGGAGTTAGCTGAAAAGAAGAAAGGAGAAATCCCTCACATTTCTTTTCACTTTCATTAAAAACAGAAAACAAAACTTCACATAAGCAGTTAGATGATAATCTGAAGCTGGAATAAACAAAGTGAATTTGTGCAGGCTGAAAACAGAGAAGCGTATTTGTCGTTGTTAATTCTCAAAAATATGTTTCTTGGTTTGGATATTTCACCAACGATAGTCACTGAAATTTAGTTTCTGGGTCATTGAACCACATCAGATTGCGAGTTAATAGCTGTTGAGGAGGATTTCTAAGTTAAGATCTTTCTTACAGATAAAGATGAAAGTATGATTTTCTCTGCCTGTTTTCAGATACCGTCTTCAAAAGATAGAAAATTATCAACACAGCTCCTTTTGAACTCTGTAATTTTTCCACAGTTGAAAGAAGTATCACACAGATCCTGGACAAAAAAAAAAAGTCACTGTTTCTTTCACAACATTTTAAGTGGAGCTTGAGGTCTGACATTTGGAAACAGAAATTAAAGATGTAATTATTTTCCCGAGGTCCATTTCCAGACAAGGCCTTGCATTCATCCAATGATTTATTAATCACGGCACTGAAATTAATCATCTTCTGAATAATGTTTTCAAAAAAAATGTTGCAAAACCACATCAGAGGACCCAAGGAAGTTATGAAATGGAGAAGAAAAGACAAGAAAAAAGCGTGAGAAAGACAAAGTCAGAATTAAAGCCCAAGTGGCGATAAGCGGGCCCTCATCATGCGCTTATTGGAGCATGTCCTGACTGCAGCATGTGACTTATTTACATGTTGATATATATATATATAAACTCAGGCTGTGACACTGAGCATGAATGTGCATTTTGGTCCAGATTTAACATTTTACATAAGATTTATTGGGGTTTGCATATTGGCTTAAATATTGCCACCTCTGGACGCCTCTCCTAGCCACGACCATTAACATAAATAAAATTCTTTTGTACATTTATATAGTGAATGTGTCAAGTATACACACATATCCAATTTGAAGATGATACACCAAACTGTGTTCGACAAGTTTGTTCCAGAAAGTATTCTGCAAGAAGGAAAATTCCAACTTTGAGGTGAAATTTCAGAACTTCCTGTCTGTTTTTTTCCCATAAAATTGTGTATATTTGTGAAGATCTATGTCATGCAAATCAGAGAATGTGAAAAAGTATTGCCATTTTTTTTGGTCACGCCCATTTAGTAACGAAAAAATCTTTTAATACCTTTTCACGTGGATTAGGAAAGCCGACCTGTTTCCCGCATGTCACTCCTCACTCTCTCCCCCTTTCCTACTCTATCCACTGTCCTCCTCAATCCATTAAAGGCATGAAAAGCCCCCCCCAAAAAAACTTAATAAAGATTAACTTCACAACTTTTCATAGTGAAAGTATCTAATATACAGATTTCCAATTTGAAGATGACCAAAAAAACCCCCCGAAACGTGTGACAAGTTTGTTTAATTACGTACCCAATAAATCATCAAAATCCGACTTTTGGCTTAAATTTCTGAATTTCCTGTTTGGAGTTCACTGTGGTCATAAGAGACTTTTTTGTAGGTCTTGGCATGATAGGAATTCACAAAAAAATTCAGGTCTGTAGGTAAAAGTGGATGGAAGGGCTGCAGTTTTCAGTCAACAGGGGGCGCTGTGGGGCACATATTGTTTTGGAACTGCTTGATTCGTGAAGTTTTTGCCGTGATTGAGTTTTGCAGCAAGGTGTGTTTGTGTTTTATTTGGGGTTGAAGTGGCAAAAAAAATTAATAACCCTTAAGGTTTCAGGGCTAAAATGTTGCTTTCAAAATACACTTAAACACTTAATCCAGATCCTGATCCTGTTATAAAAACATCCTGACATATTTTCCCCTTATCGCCCCCTAATGGAGAACATTTTCCTTCGACAGAAGCAGAGTTTGCTGATGTGTATGCAACAGGTAACACCGCGAGTGACCGCTTGAGGCTGGCTCCGGGAGTACCGGAAGTCACGGACAGACCATAGACTGTATAATGAGTGGACGTAACGACGTTCAGCTCAAACTGAAGCCTCCAGCAGATGCCCCGCCCCCTGGTGTCTGGCTGTAGTATAGGTCATAAGCCCCGCCCCCTGGTGTCTGGCTGCAGTATAGGTCATAAGCCCCGCCCCCTGGTGTCTGGCTGCAGTATAGGTCATAAGCCCCGCCTCCCCATGTATTCCAGATATGAGCCGGGAAACTTAATAAAAATTACGATACCTCGTAGAAACGTTTCTCTCATCTTTACGCTAAGGTGGTATGATGATGTCATCTGGCTGCATGGTGTTCGGGTGTTTTTTTTCTGAGAAGTTAGTTTCTCATTAGTTATTGGACGTTAAAAACCGCGATATAAGTTTCATTTTACGATAGTTGACAGCTGCCGTTCGTGAGTAGTTTTTATCGGGGATATAAGAAACTTCGGGAAAGAGCCAAAAGGAGACTAAACCTTCTGAAGAAGAAGAAATAAATATTTTATTTCTCTTTTTTACTTGGCTCCACCGGAAATTCTCTACTGCGCAGACTCTGGCTGCACAATGGCGGCTAGAGAAACGGGGTTTTTTGGCTTCAAAAACGTAGAACGGTGACAGGCGGAAGCACGCTGTCCATTCTATATACAGTCATTGGTTGCAGCACTTACGGTCAGTGTACCAGGAGGTCATGGTGATGAGCCTGCTGACCCGAGCCTCTCTCATGGCGCCGATCAGACACTTGACAGACTGAGTGTAACCCGTCACCGCCGAGAAGAAGGAGGCCGGGAAACCGAGGCAGGACATAATGACATCCTGACCCTTAAAGTGAGGCTTCAGGCTGTCGGCTGAAAAGATGTCAGCCTCCACCACCTGGAGGAACAAGACGAGGAGAAAAAGCTGAGTCATCCTGAAGAAAGGAGGGCGCCAAAATGTAACAACAAGCTTGACATGTAATAAAAAAAAGGAAAACAACCAGAATGTTATTACTGATTACTTGTCGTTGTAATAGTTAATTATGTTGCTTATGTGCTGAGGTGCCTTTTTTTTCTTTTCATAATCCCAAACTGTGACCCAAACCCCACAAGGGGCCTCGTCTAATATTTGCTTTTTTCCCCTCTCCCTTCCTCTTGTACTCTTTTTCCTTATCTAATAAAATGGGGCGCCGCACATGCTGGTTGTCCCACAGTCCATTTTAAAAACACTTATTTCCTGCTGATTTATTTCAAAGAAAAACCAAGAGGACCAGATATAGAGCCTTGGGGAACTCCAAAAAAATGCTTTTTCATTCTTAAACGATAAATACACCTCAAAAACTGAAATCTAAACAAATGTTTATGTCGTATTGTTAGTTACAATTGTCCTGTTGGTTTGAGGAATAGTTACAAGTGAGGGTTTAAGGGGGAGTAGCTCCTGAGGCATCTTCTAAATTCACCGTGAAGGTTCGAGTTTTCTTGTTTATTGCTTTTAAGAGACAAACCACACAAAAGCAGAACGCAATGAAGAACACGCCACTAGTTTCCTGAATCATGACGCACGATATGAGACAGAAAGGAGCGAGTTTAGGTCTGAAACATGACGCGGAGGAGCGAGAGGTGATGGTTGGTGATTAATTTACACCTTAAAGCTGCAGCTGCATGGAGGACGGAGGTGTTAGTGCAGGAGGGAGAGTCACGTTTGAATCAATATGTCGACCTTTACTCGTTATAGATAAGAAAATGTGAAACAAGTATGCAAAAAAGCAGTGAAACAAATCTGAAAATGTTGAGCATGTCAAATAAAAACCGCTTAAAGTCGTGAACTAAAGCTGGAGCTGAGGAAATCTTCTATCACTTCTTTCAAAAACTGAAATGTAAGCAAGTGTTTTTGTCTTATTTTCAGTCAGAATTGTCTTTCTAGTCTTCATACTTGTACAGAAAAATGCCTACTTTAAAGATATTCAAAGACAAAATGACATCTGAATACTTGTAATGAGTAAGAAATAATCTCCCATTGGGGTAATGTCTTGATACAAGAAACTTTTTTTCTTACCTCACTTGCAGATTTTTTTCCTCATTACAAGCAATTCAGACATCATCTTTGTCTTTAAATAACCTGAAGCAAGATATTTTCCTGGACTAGTTCGGTTAATGTGGGTCGTATCAGGACTTAAACGACATTTTTTAAACTTGTTAAAAAAAACATGTTAGATGTTGGGTTAAACATGTATTTTGTGTTTCTGTTAGTGTCAAAGTATTCCATATGACATTTTTACCACTTTTAACCTATTAAAGAATCAGACCCATTAAATTGTCAAATGGTGTAATCACATTGTTAGTATTTAATAAGTAGTAATATTAAAAAAAAATCACCTACCAAGAAGTTTTGCAAGTGAACTCATAAAATAAGTTATTTATAATGAAATATCATGTCAGAGTGAACTTAAATACTTCATTTCTAAACTTGATAATGTGGGTTTTTGTTGTAATAAGCAGTCCATATACCCTTAATATCAATGTTTTCTCACTAGTTTTGGGTCAGTTGGTTTAAATCAAATTTTATGTATACGGTGTTGCAGACTTCTAAAATCATATTCATAGAAATGCTTTTGGGCAATATCAGATTTCAGTATGACAAACATTGGTCATGCCAATTTACATTTACCAGTTACACCAACTGACCATGTCTTTCATGTTTTAATACCACATTGACCTGACAAGTCCAGAAAAATATCATAATCAAGTTATCAAAACCTAAAAATGAACCATGTTTTTGAATTATATCTCTCTTGAAGTAAAATGGCATGAGATTTAGAGATTTACAGAATGGAAACGGAAACTTTCTCTTTAAATTTAAAGCTAGAAATGTTCAGATCACACTGTGCAAATTGGGTGTATTACATTAAATATTTGAGACCTGACTTTGTTGATCAGGTGCTTTTCATTTTCTACTTTCCTCCTTTTAAATCCACTTTATTTATCCGTCTAAATACTTGATTAGTATCTAAAATTTATTTGGCTAATTGGTGATACTACTTTATAAACTTCATTCTTGGTATGTTCTCTCTGGATGCAAATATTTCCTTAAATAGCCATAAAAAAGAAAAACAAGCCCACAGAGGTAAACAAGTAAATATAAGCTGTAAACTGTTACACATGAATGTTACATGCTTGCTATCAACATATCTCTTGATTATTGTGTAACTCATGACACTTTTCTATGGCTTCAATAAAAGAAAATTAAAAAAACAAACAGGAGGGGGGGTGGGGGGGTCTGCATTTCCTTTCAGCAAATGCTGGTGCTCAGCATTTCAACACATAAAAAGGTTGAAACTGATGCCTTAAGTGTGTTTTCCCATTGGTAGATTATTTACGAGCAATTGTGACTGTTATAGAGCTTCGTGACAAAGATAAGTGAGATAAATTTGGTTGTTTTTAAGGCACAAATGGTTGTTTTGAGTATTTCAATCCAGTTTACAAAAGACAAGTATAGAACATTAGCAGTTTTACAGCATTAAAATCAACATTGGTATCAGTTTTGTTGATTTTATAACAGGATTGTTTGCAGCTACTGTTCACAGACCCAGTTAAAGTTTAACATCATGCAGACAATAAAAAGCTCACCATGTAAAACTTCTCGCTGACTGGACTTTGAACGCACCATGTAATGAGCAGAAATAGAGCCATCACACACACACACACACACTCTTTGTGGATTTACCTTCAGGTTGTCATGATGCACTGTGAGTTTCCCCGGGTTCCTGACGATGGCGGTGACCGTGTGACCCTGCTGCAGCGCCTGGTTGACCAGAAACTGTCCAGTCTGCCCAGTGGCTCCCAGCACGGCGATCTTCATCCTCAGACTCTGACACCACACGCACACACACCACGCGCGCACACACACACCACACACACCACACACAGAGCGTTCAGTGAGGGCTGATCAATGGGAACGGAGCTGAACCAGCGAACTAACCAACAGCCGGGAAGTTCCCTCTCTCTTACGCAAGTCCAAGTGCGGAGAAGTGATTTCCACGGTGCAATAAAGACGCTTTCTCCGAGGTCTTTAGATGAATCATCTGACGGGTTTCATGCTAAAGATGAAGATACATGCTACACTCAAGCCTTGTTCAAGAGTTAGTCACGGATTAAAATCAGGCGCTTATAGAGATTTAACACAGCAGGAAACTGAACAAGAGCAAATGTTTGTGACTTATTTTCTCGTACAAATTTGTCTAATCAGACTTTTTATGAGCCAACGGTCAATAATAACAGCTTATTTAATAATAATTAAAAAGAAACATTTAAGATAAGACAGATTTAACCCTCTGATGCATGAATTATGAAAGTCAGAGTCAAGATTTTTCCCTTTAGGGTTTTTATTTGTCTCAAAGTTTTCTATTTTTTTTCCAAATATTTGTAACTGAGCATTCAACATAGAACAGTGTGAACTTAATGTAAATATGACTTTTTTTTGTTTTTGTTTGACTTGTTTTCTTTTTTTAATGTTTTGCAAAACATTTTAGCTCTCTTTCATACATTTTAACACTGAATAATTTAAAGTTATTACGCTATTTTACCCTCAAATGTTTGTCTATAACTGTTTTAAAAATATACATATGTTTGGAAAAAAAATTGAAATCATTTTTTCAGGCCCTAAGAAGAATAAAAATATCCTGACACAGGTTAATATGAATTTCCACCACATGAACCATTGAATTTAGAAGTAAATAACTTTTACATAGGTGTCCACTGTAGTTAATATAATACAAGACAGATATTTCAGGCTCATATCAAGTCTAAAAAGATAACTTTTACTAAAAATGAGACATAAACACTTGCTTAGATTTCACTTTTTGCTGTGTATTTAACTATATAACATTTAAGAATGAAAAACATGCTGGAGCATTTTCTGGAGTTCCCCAAGGCTCCATGTCCGGTCCTCTTTTATTGTTTAATTCACATAAATTGATGGTTTTCAGTTCTATACTGAAATAAACTCTTGCCCAATTTGGTATTTTTTGTTCTACAAGTCCAGAAAAATGTCTTATTTCAAGGTTATTATGATGTTCATTCATATTCTCATAATGACTTTTTTACTCAGAAATATAAAGAAGCAGAAAAGCTCATTGTGTAAGTTCAAGATGTTGTTTTCACAGCTTAATGTTATTATAGCTTTTATTAGATCAAACAGAAACTCTGTTGTTTTATATCTCCTTAAATTGACACCTGGTAGTTTTTTAAAACCTGTCACATGATAAAAATCAGTAAATAGTCAATAATTAATCAAAGATCTCAGAGAAGCACTTATAGAGATTTAACACTGTAGGAAACTGAACAAGAGCAAATGTTTGTGACTTATTTTCTAGTACAAAATTGTCTAATCAGACATATTAAGAGCCACTATCAGCTGACAGGTCTAGAAAAATACATTATTTAATTATATTAAATGAGAAATATTGAGAAAATGGTAATGAACGTTCTCTTTTTTTTTTTTATAAACAATTCAGGGATTTAGTCTTATAATTTAAGATAAGACTAGATTTTTCCGGCTCATATTAATCTAATGAGACAACTTTTACTAGAAATAAGACATAAACATGTGCTTAGATTTCTTCTTTTTTTTTCATTTTTGGCTGTGTATTTGACATGTTAGAATGAAAAACGTGCTGGAGCATTTTCTGGAGTCCCCCAAGGCTCCATGTTTGGTCCCCTTTTATTTTTGATTAACATAGATTGATGGTTTTTAAGTGCACTTTTAGATATAACAAGTGCACAATTTAAAGTTACATATATGTCTAAACCCTTTCCAATTTGGTAATTTTTGTTCTCCAAGTCCAGAAGTCCAGAAAAATGTCTTATTTCAAGATTATTATGATGTTCATTCATATTCCCATAGTGACTTTTTTACTCAGAAATATAATGAAGCAGAAAAGCTCATTGTGTAAGTTCAAGATAATGTCTTCAGATCTTAATGTTATTAAAGCTTGTATTAAATCATACAGAAACAAAAGAGACTTTTGATCTGTTGTTTTATATTTTCTTCAGTTGACCCCTGGTAATTTTTTAATACTTGTGACCTAATAAAGATCAGTAAATAGTCAATAATTAGTCACAGACTACCGATTTAACTCTGCAGGAAACTGAACAAAGGCAAAAGTTTGTGACTTATTTTCTGGTACAAAATTGTCTAATCAGTCTTATTATGTGACACAATCAGCTGACAGTTCCATAATAACAGCTTATTTAATGATTTTTTTTTTTTCAAATTGAGAAAATGAACAAGAAAGTTACCCATTTGTCTTTATAAACAATTCAGGCATTATTTTGTCTTTTAATATAAGTTATGACACAGTTAATATAATACAAGACAGATTTTTCAGGCTCACATTAAGTCTAATAACACAACTTTTACTAAGAAATAAGACAAACACTTGCTTAGAGTTCACTTTTTTGCATAAATAATTCATATTTATATATAGAGAGAAATAAACTCTTGCTGATTTTGTAGGTTTTTTGTCTTCTTCAATTCTAAAAGTCCAGAAAAATGTCTTATTTCGAGATATTTATGCTTGTTTATGCTCTAATTATGTTTTATTTAATCAGAAAATATCCCTAACATGGCAGAAAGAAAGCAGAAAAGCTTATTGTGTAAGTTCAATTTGATGTCTTCAGATCTTAATGTTATTAAAGTTTGGATTAAATCACACACAAACAAAAAAACCCCCAAAACATTTGACCTGTTGTTGTATATCTCCTTAAACTGACACCTCGTTATTTTTTAATACCTGTCACATAATAAAGAACAGTGAATAGGAACCATTATTTAGAAATAGAAACATGACACAATATTTTAAAAATGACTAAGAGCAAAAGAGTGGTTTGGTAATGAAACCACACTGAATGGATTATTTCTGCTGTAATTGACGATAAAAAGCTTGTTGATTCGATGCCCTCTGAAAATACTTAACAGCATTAATGTTTGACTTTCAAAGAATGTTGGTCTGGAAGCTATTCTGGGAAATACAACAATAATGTTATATGTATTTCCAGGAAGAAGTTACGGTAAAAAGAAGCATTGAAGAAAGAAAATAAGCTCAATGTCCTTCTTCAATGCTTCAAACTGTTTTCCTTGATTTCAGCAAGTTTCATGGATATGTTTTTTATTCCAGAGTGCACTAATAAAATGCATTCAAACAAGGCACTAACTTTCAGGATTTGGTTTCTCTTCTGTCAGTAAGGACACCATAGAGGAGGATTAGTGGAAAAGAGCTGTAATATTATGGGATTTGGGAAATTAAGATGTAATTACATGAAAAATAAATCTTCATCTCTAGCTCTGGCTTGTCTGTATGAATAACATGTTGTCACCAAAATTTAAGGCCTTCGCTCGAGTCAGCCGCGCCCTTATATGGGCAAAATTCTAAAGTTTAATAACTTAAAAACTTCAATGTTATGAAAAAATTCACCCCACGTACAGTTTGAAACTTTAATTACTCAGACCAAAAATGTTGTAAAACCAGGCTGTGAAATTTTTTGCTTTTTGAATGGATGTGTATGTAGTTTTCTTGCATTTCTGCAGCCAGTCCCTGGTGGACGTTTAATGAACTGCAGTTTCAAGCACATTCAAATAGACTTTAAATGTTTTTAGCTGCCTGTCTTTTAAACAGACTCAATTTTATGCACTGGAAATTCAGAATCCTGATTCAAAAGACATTGAGGTGCCACGTTTCTCAAAGTTGAGTGATCAGTCCCTTAAAAATAGCAAACTATTGCTTAAACTTTTGATTTTTCTCCTTATGTGACAAATTTAACCTCAAGATAATACAACTTTAATCTCTTACCACATTTTAATGAACTGCTTTTTCTCATGTCACCCAATTCTCTATTGTTAGAATACAAATCAAAGCTCATCTTTAAGAAAACTTAAATTGTATTAGATATGTAGGGGAAACGATGTCTGTCGGCCAATGTGAAAAAAATAAAAACATGAATACATTTTTCTTAAGAACAAAAATAAATACAAAGGTTTAACCGCACTATAGTGGAACTTAAAAGGGATTTAAGTGAGAGATACTTTTCTCAAATCTGCTGCACCATGTAGCTTGTACTGTTTCTTATTTCTACACTTTATTTCCCTTATTTCCTTACATTTTCATTTAAAAATTCAAAACAAATTTATTCTTACATTTTTTGTTATAAACTTGTAGTTTTTTTTTAATTGATACCATTGGAGGAGAGAAACAGTACGTCAATTTTTCAATATGTCCTCATTTGTACAGAAAATTGACAATAAAAACCTTTGAATCTAAAGAAAAAGGAGGATTATTTTGATTATTTAATAACCATCTATTTTGATAACCACAGTTGGTTATTCGTAGATGTGTCCAATTTCTTTAAATTAAATCTTAATAACTGGGGTGGTAACAGGGGTGGCAAGGCTTTGACTTTTTTCCAAACCGCCTACTACATACTACATACTACAGTAGTAGGTAGTAGGCACTGCCTACTACCTACTACTTCCACATGTAGTATGTAGTGTGACTGTTTTGTTGGACCTGTTTAGTCGTATACTACTCTGGATTTCTGTTTCAGGAAGTGGAGCTGATGGGTTTTTTTCTAATATCAAACTTTATCATAAATAAACCATGAGTACATTTAGCATTTCAGTCATTAATTCACCACATCAATCAGTGGTGAAGTTACAGGAGCAATAAAAGTAGATAAGTTAAATTAGATGTCAGTGAGATACAAAGGAAAACAAATAAATGAAATTAAGCATGTGAAGGAAGTTGTAATTTTTTTTGAGAATTTTTATGTTTTTTTTCAGTATTTTAGTGGTTCAAGGAACATTTTTGATTCATTTAGAAAATCAACAAATTCAGGGAGAGATTAGAGTCCTGATTTTATCACATTTGTAAAGGTATAGAAGTTTATTACAGCAAAATCGCCATATTTGATTTTTTTATCTTGCACCAAAAGTTATCGTGTATTGAAAATAAATCTGAAACCAACTCACTTTTTATTTTTACAGCTGGTGGAAAAACTGCGTCCTCATTACCCACGTAGGCTGTTAGTTGAAAAAAAAGTGATGAATGATTTAGGGGCTTTTATGAATTTGGTAAAAGTAAACAGCTCTTTCATAATGAAGTGAGCAGATTTACCGCTGTTTCTTTCCTGTCACTTCACTTTTATCTCTGGGACCGTTTCACATTTTTGTTGTTGTGTTGTAGTTGAGCTGATTTATTCCAGTAGGTGTCAGTAATTCACCTCAACCATACTGAGAAATTTTCTCGGATCAGTAGGTCATCCGGGAACTTGTAGTATACTACAGATCTCGCAAATTTTCGCATACTGCCTACTACATACTGAATTTCAGCCGAAGTAGTGGGCATCGCTAGTGTAGTAGGCGGTTTGGAAAACAGCCTTTGTTTTTTTGGGGGGGGGGGCAGCTGCCACCCTTTGCCCACCCGGTAGATCCGCCCCTGCTTACCTAAAGAGAGATGTGTTATGTGACATTCATTTAGTGAAGGAAGTAATTTTATCTCTCTTATAGGCTCAGGCTGTTTTTAATTGTAAAATAATTTAAAGAATCTGGTGGTTTAAGATTAAATGGTGTTGTATTTTTGTATATGAAAACAAAAAACCTTCTATTAAAGATGAGCTTGAAGATGAGACACTTTGACCAAGTCCTGTGAGGAGCTTTATTTAACTTTCTGTTTCGTCATTCAGCATCGTAACCTTCCTAAAATTAGACTCATGTCCGGACTGTGACACTAGATGGGATTAGTTTAAAGTAGGTAACCTGTTAACCAGTCAGGTCAGTGGACAACAACTAACATGTTGACATTAAACAACCCTCAGTACTGTGATCTAACAGTGACAGGAACGGACTATCTTATCTTTTCCCGCCATTCAAAGATATCCTTTTTTTTAATTTTGATAATATGTAGGAAAAATAGTTGGATTTTTATTTTTTGCTGTATTTATAAGGAAAATCACCCATATTTTACATGTAAACATACGGACGTGCAGTGTTGGGTAACTCACCTTCGCCATCTACATCCGCCACACGTTTAAACGGCGGATGAATGAGGCGTTCAAGAGCGCTACGGTTCAGGAGTGTTTACTTAGCAAGTAACCGTTTGTAAACATTGTGGGTTTTAAATACATTTTAGAGGAATTTCTAAACCGCTCATGTAAAAAGAATTAATAACTAGTTCAGAAACACCATAAATCTCCAAAAACTGTGCCCCAAAATATGTATTTAAACGTAAAATTATGACGTAAGCTGACCGTTTTCTTGTCAACCGTTAAAACTAAAACAAGCTAGCTAGAACTATTTTATGTGTGAAAACGTAAATAAAACCATTCACACGGGGAATAATACTTAAAATAATAATCACAACAATGTTAATTATGTGCAATATTCACTTTAATTTGTTATCAAGTTAATTTCTGATATAAAGGCAAAGCTATGAAAATGAATGAGTCAGCAAAAAGTATTTTTCGCTAGCTAACTAGGTTCCTTTCTTTAAAAAGTTGTTTTATTGTTGTTATTGTTTACTAGATTTTAAAACTCAGTTCAAAGTGAGAACCTCACTTAACCAAAAAAAGTAATTTATTTAATAGTGGTGGGCTGATTGATCTTTATTGATACATCCATACAAAAGTGATATAGCTAGAACTATTTTATGTGTGAAAACGTAAATAAAACCATTCACACGGGGAATAATACTTAAAATAATAATCACAACACTGTTAAATATGTGCAATATTTACTTTAATTTGTTATCAAATTAATTTCTGATATAAAGGCAAAGCTATGAAAATGAATGAGTCAGCAAAAAATATTTTTCGCTAGCTAACTAGGTTCCTTTCTTTAAAAAGTTGTTTTATTGTTGTTTTTACTAGATTTTAAAACTCAGTTCAAAGTGAGAACCTCACTTAACCAAAAAAAGTAATTTATTTAATAGTGGTGGGCTGATTGATCTTAAATATTGATACATCCATACAAAAGTGATATAGCTAGAACTATTTTATGTGTGAAAACGTAAATAAAACCATTCACACTGGGAATAACACTTAAAATAATAATCACAACATTATGTGCAATATTCAATTTAATTTGTTATCATATTAATTTCTGATATAAAGGCAAAGCTATGAAAATGAATGAGTCAGCAAAAAATATTTTTCGCTAGCTAACTCGGTTCCTTTCTTTAAAAAGTTGTTTTATTGTTGTTTTTACTAGATTTTAAAACTCAGTTCACAGTGAGAACCTCACTTAACCAAAAAAAGTAAGTTCTTTAATAGTGGTGGGCTGATTGATCTAAAATATTGATAAATCCATACAGACGTGATGCGATTGATGCTAAAAATGATCAGTATTTTTAAATGTTATATTTATTGAGTTTTGAAGATTTTTCTAGACATCAAATTTACAATAAAATGATATAAAATATAAGAAAAGAAAAAAAAACTATCCGTTTGGGTCTAACGTAAACATGAATCTTATTATGTTTCTGTATTGGTTGATCTACCTGTAGCCCATGAGCAAGTTTTTTGATCAAAATGATATTTCTAACGCTGGAGTATAATATTTGTTGATATCCCTGAAAATTCAAAATCTTAGGACAAGTCAAAATTGTCTTTTGACTTTTAATTAAAGTCAAAATTATGGAATTTGAGTGAAATCTTGAAATTTGAGACAACAATTTTGAGATAAGTAAGCCAACACTGTCAGTAAAAAGTTCATCATTTAAAGCCAACATTTTGAGATAAGTCGCAAAACTGACATTTTATCTCATTAATTCGACATTTCATTTCCAATTTTGCACTCAAGAAATGGAGCCACTTTCCTTATTTAAATGTTTAATCAGCGGGAATAGGAAATTTGAACAAAACGTCAAAATTGTGAGGAAAAAAAGTTAATAAAAGTAAGTAATCAAAAGCCAAAATCTTGAGAAAAGTCGCAAATCTGACATTTTATCTCATTATTTTGACTTCTCATTTCAAAATTCGCACTCAATACAGGGAGCTACTTTCCTTATTTGTATGTTTTTATCAGCGGAAATGGGCCTCTATACATTATTTTTGTTTTTTGTTATGGAAAATGTTCACTTTTAACACAAAAGGAGTGTTATGAATGTTTGGTTTACGAGGCTACTATTTCCATTTAAGCTATTTCCATAAAGTAAAATCGGAGGAGCTCCACGTCTGCATAAATGGGTCATAATTTCCTGTTTAGTGCTGAAGGTGGATGTGCTTGTGTCTTCTTTGCAAACACACCTGGTTGCACATGTGCCCCTAATCCTGGACCCTAAAAAAAGCTCATATAATCAAAAATAACTCCTCACAACAAGACGCAGAAGTGATGCCAGCTTTCCCTCCTGCCAGCTACGTTTTACGTCTGCTCTTTGCCATCATCCTATATAAAGACCAGTCTGGTCGCATCAAGTCATTAGCTCAAGTAATCCACTTGTGGCTTGGTGCCTTGATTATGCGATCACACAGAGGGACTAAAGACTAAACCAGCTTCAGCACAGTCAGTGAAGGAGCCACATGGACGCACGGTACATGAGGTACATGTGTGTCGACTCACTGGGAGCTGCTG
>RPOG01003025.1:45012-74434 GCA_008086565.1 Thalassoma bifasciatum | reverse complement strand
CCATTGTCAGTTAACACAGTTCATCACTACATCTACAAGTGACAGTTCAAACTCTACCATGCAAAGACAAAGTCAGACATCAACAACACACACAAACGCTGCAGAACTCTTTTTGGAAATCATGGACGTGGTGTCCTCAGAGCCAAAGAGGAAAAGGACAATCAGGATTGTTCTCAGCGCAAAGTTCAAAAGCAGCATCTGTGATGGTATGAGGGTGTGTTAGTACCATAGACTGTATAAAACATGGACGTAGTCTCCGTGACGTCACCCGTCTGTTACTGCAGCTCCGTTTTGAGTGACGAGTGCCCAAACTCACAGCCATTGGGCGCCCGTCAGTCACGTAATCTCAGCTGTGGCTCTGATTGGGTAAGCTCTCGATCTTAATATCTTCCAAACGGCCGAGTTAGAAAAAAATTCACCCCCTCACAGTGTGTGCCATTAGCGAAATAAGCGATCCAGACGGCAGACAAAGTTTGTACCAGGCTTTAAATACCATAATTCCAGCTCTGAAAACCTTTTTCCCGTCTGCTTGTACAGGACTCCCGGTGCTTCTGGAGCCAGCCTCAAGCGGTCACTGGAGGAACAGCAGCTTTTTAGCACTTCTGTGTTGTCTCATTTTATCAGACCGGAGGTTGCCGCTCGGTTAGTCCTCATGGCATCATGGGTAACTGTCCCAGTATCTGTGAAGGCAGCATTAATGCTGAAAGGTACAAACAGGTTTTGGAGCAACATCTGGTGCCATCCAAGACACTTTGTCTTTTTCAGGGACGTCCCTGATTATTTCAGCAAGACAATGAAACCAAGACACATTCTGCTCCTGTTACAACAGCGTGGCTCCGTAGTAGAGGAGTGCAGCTACTAGACTGACCTGCCTGCAGTCCAGACCTGTCTCTAATTGAAAATTTGATGTAACAAAGTTAGAAACATGAACCTGTCCGAGCTTTTTAGGAAAGAGTTGCAGCCATCAAACATTAAACTGAATTTAGGTTAAAAAGAATTTGCAAATCCTTGTATTCTGTTTTGATTTATGTTTTACAAAATGTTTTCGATTTTGGTGACGACAAATGAAGAAACAAAGTCCACGTTTACAGTTTGAATCTTTTTATTCAAGTATATCACAGCAGTTTATGAGAAATACAGTAAAAGTTTCATTTCAAATATAACTTACACTAAAGTAACAATTGTGAACGGTTGTGTGTTAAATACACAAACAAACAGACGGACAGACGAAGCTATGGAAAGTCTGGACTAAAGAAACTGTGAGAAAAAGGGAAGAACAAAGAACTTCAGGAGAGAACAAACCCTTTCCTTCTGCATACTGGACTAAGTCGTCTCAACTACCAGACAAAAATTGGTTGTTAGTCCAAACTGGCTACAATTTATAATAAAAAAGGAAGATCACAATGTATGACATTTAACTACCCATTTTTAATTCAAAAGCGTTTATTATTCATAAAAAATAATTCTTTTGGCAGAAGGTGGAGACAAAGAGAACAACGTTAAAAGAAAGTTAGTCTGGTCCTTTTTTCTCGACAGACTCGACTTTTTTAAATCCTAATGTCAGTCTCTTCCAGTATGCCACAGTCTGTAACCACACGAACAAAGAAAACACCAGAACAATGACATAAATAGAAAAGTGGAAAGGGCATGTTGTTGCGTGTTGAACCTGAGAGACCTGTAAACCCTTATTCCCCCCCGTACACACCAAATAAACGTGCTACACAAACGCTACGCAATTCAGCAAAAAACTGTTAAAATGGACGCGCGGTGCTTAATTTCAAACAATACAAAAAAAAAAAGAATATTAGATGCAAAACATATCGAACAATAAATAAATGAGGATCATGAGATGAAAACCTGTAAAGAAAAAGGAAAGGCGACGGAGGCATGTGGCGCCACATCATGTAATAAAACTCACTTTATTATATTAGAACGCCAAATTTTATGATATATTTCTTAAAAAACAATATGTAGCAAAGTTTGTACATATTGTGTCAGTCATAACACCAAAAAACTTATTACATAATGCAGCAAAGTTTATTACATTATTACATAATGTGGCGCTACAAGGCAGAAAACGATCTGAAGAACATCTAAAACGCTGAAAACATGACAGAGGAGCAGGTACACGGAAAAAAAACTGAAAAATAAGCAAGTTTTTATGTCAATATTTTAAGTCAAAATTGTTTTATTTTACTTTGTATGAACCACATTCAACTCACAACTTCAGAAAAATGTCTTATTTTAAGTTATTCATAGATGAAAATGAGGTCTGAATTGTTTGTAAAGCATAAAATAAATCTGCAAATGGGTCAAACTTTTTCCTAACTACACAATTTTGAGCAAACAGTTCAATATTAATTCTTTGTATTTCATGTTTTATATAATATCATAACCCTCTATACACTGCAAAAAAAAAAGTCTTTTTCTTATTTCAAGACATTAAAAGACAAAAATGACGCCTGAATTCCTTAGCAGATTTTATTTTACTCGAAACAAGCGATTCAGACGCTATTTTTTTGTCTTTAAATAACTTAAATAATCCACTTTTCTGGCTCATATTAAGTCAAAAGAGACATTTTTTTGCCAAATAAGACAAACACTCGCTTAGATTTTTTTTTTTTTTTTTTAGCAGTGTAAGGTGTTAAAAAACTCAATTTAAAACAAGCTATTATGGTCATTACAAACTAGTTATAACCATTTATAAACTGTTTTTTCAAAAAGTTTCACATAGCCAACCTTAAAATGTAACAGGTATTTTTATAGAATTGATATCTATTATTTTATTTGAGTTTTTCCAATATAAACAAACCAAGTTTTTAGATTTTTTAGGATATTTTAAATGCATATGAAGAGTTATTTTGATAAGCACCAATATAAGTGATTTTTAAGGTGCTGCTGGTTTTAATTCTATTAATGAATGACATTTAATTAGACTCTATTCAATTTAATTCTGTGAAATTAGATTTAAATGAGAGCCTTCGTTAATCATAATTTACTCTGTAATCAGTCGTTCGCTCACTAAATGTTAAAATCACAATCTGTAAATGGTTTAAGCTGGTTTTTATTTGGTGAATCCATTTATAAAGTTTGACCAAAGGGTTAGGAAACATATTACAGAGGGTTACAGTCAAAAATATTGTATGAACAAAGCTTTAAAGATGATAAGTTAAGTATCAATTAACACTGAACAGAAGCTTAACTGATGCCAAAAAGTGTGAAGTTGATAAAAAATGTTACCCAAACTTTTTTTCTTCCCACATTGGCAGATTTTTTCTTACTTCTCACCCTCATTTTTATCTTTAAATAACTCCAAATAAGACATTTTTCAGGATTTGTCACTTGCATGTGGCTCATATCAAGGATAAAAAGACTTAAAAATAAAACAACTTGCTTTGATTTCAGTTTTCTCCTCAGCGAGAGAAGAAATAAACCTGAACATAAAGCAGAAAATATACATTTCATGAGCTATCCGTTAAAATTTCTGCAATCATCATGTGGCTCAAATGCAAACATACATGGAGAGATAGAAACTACTCTTGGATTACTGCTGATCTGGTACCTTCGCTGGTACTTACGGATGTTGCGACAGTATTTCAGGGGGAGGAAAATACTGTTTTGTACCCAGTAAACAGTTGAAAATAAATTAAGCTGAGGTAGCGTTGTTTTTTTTTTCTCTCTGCAGTATTACAAGTGCTAACCTGTGGTTGCCAGTTTTGCAAAATGTTCTTTGCTTTAGTCACCAAACGTTTTGGGAAGGCAGAGGTGAGCTGGGGTCAGAGTTGCACCAAGAGGTCTGAGTTAACATATTTGGGGGGGGTGGGGGCAAAACCTGCTCAAAATCCGGCGTTAAAACCTCACGATTTACTGCAGTCGGAAACATAAAACACACGAGAATCCCGCTTCTCTTATCAGGTGTAGAATAAAGTGAAAGAAATCCACAAAGTTTGTTGTTTTTTTTTCACACATTGAAGGAGAAAATCAGAGAAAAACACCATGTAATGCTTTATACACCTCAGTGAAGGGCACTGCCTAGAATGGCCTTGTTCATTATGGATTCACAAACCCATGCAAAAAAAAAACAAAACAAAAAAAAAAACAATCTCAACTCAAGCAAAGCTTTGTATAAAAGTAAAAAATATTCATCAAATACACAACATAATNACGACTGAGTGAGAGGTGGGGCTGTGTGGAGTGACGCGAGGACATTAACGGGTTCAAGTCCTGCTGTGCTAACCTCAACCGGTTTGAAACTTTGTAAACTACTCTCCTGGGTGAGTTTCCTTAACGCTGGCTCAGATGTCGAAGTATCAGGTAGCTAAGATGGCGGACAGAATGAGCCGAGTGATGGCGAGGTGACGACTGGCCCGCGATGACGCCGTGATGTTCTTCAGTGATTATCCGTCCTCGTCTCCTGGCGGCGTTAATTCTGCTGGTGAGGATCTGAGCGAGAGACTGTGTGTGTGTGTGTGTGATGTTAAATCCACACTCAGGTGTCGGCGTCTGCGTGTGTGTGTGTGTGTGTGTGTGTGTGTGTGTGTGTGAGCAGTCACGTTGCAGTATGACATCACCCGATCTGTTGGTTTGACTAGTCATCCGAGTTAAGAAGTAATCCAAAGAGCAGCATGGATAAAAAGTTAGGATAGCACCCGAGTAGCACCAGGGTTGCGTCTCACCATTGGTGTGTGTGTGTGTGTGTATGTTAGTGTGTGTGTGTGTGTCGTCATTAACACACCTACAGGAGTTTGGTTGTGAAGAATGGGTCCGGATCTGGCCAGGTTCCTGAGACGATAGCACCATTGAATGTCTGTCCTCAATCACGTCCTCGTGTTCCCTCCCTGCAGAAGAAGGGTGTGTGTGAGTGTGTGTGTGTGTGTGTGTGTGTGAGTGTGTGTGTTTCTACTCTTGAGGGCCGGACTCAGAAGTTAATCCTCCTCCTCCTCCTCATCGCAGTCTTTCAGTTTTTGTGGTCCCGGGCTGTTCAGGATGTACCTGATAGGTTTTTTCTCTCCGTCTCACAGGAATGTATCAAAATGCTGGGTTCTCTCCTCCATCTCCTGCAAACACACACACACACACACACACACACACACACATAAAATCAGTCTACACCAACATCACAAACTGAATCATGTGTATAACAGTGGTTCCCAACCTTTTTCAATTCAGGGCCCACTTTTAAGTCTCAAAAACTTTTCGTGGCCCACCTCTGACCATATATTTATGGGGGCTGTATAGTGACTTGTTAGCGCTTGATTTGTAACAAAGACCCAAAATGTAAGAAAAAAAATGTGATAAAACCCGAAATGTGATAACTGGTCAATGATGTAACAGATGCTGTTTGCCCACTATATAACAACTTGTTAAATGTTGGGTCAGTGATTATAGTCTTGGGATATACAACATTTGTTTAATCAAATTTCAGGGTTTTGTTAAATTTGGGGTCATGTTACATGTTGGGCTTTAACTTTCCCTCTTCAAGGACTTTTCTTATATACAAACGTTTAAACATGTTGAATATCCTTACAAATGTAACCAAGTTTTGATATTTAAACATTATTCTGTACATTTGTATCTTTATATAATTACCCTTCATTACAACTCAGACTATTTTGAAAATGATTTGGCGGCCCACTTGCAATATCTCCGCGGCCCACAAGGGGGCCACGGACCACAGGTTGGGAATCAATGGTCTACACCAACATCACGAACTGAATCATGTGTATAAAACATCAGTCATTTAGTTTTCAGTATCATTTAGAAACGTCCCACAACAGCAGCAGTTTCACTGTGATGGATGAAAGAAGTGAAGCTGATTTTTCTCAGCATGAAAACAGAATTTGACTCTCACTCAGACTCCGTTGACACCACAACAGTTTTCAGGCAAAACGCAAAAGTATTGTTGCGCCTGTGTTTTATTGTTGCAGACAGTTTCAGGCCTTGAAGCAGGTAATAGATCTGCACCAATCTGGCAAAAACTTGACTCGAGATTTTTCTTTGCTCAGACTTGAGATTACGATTCTCTGGCACAATATTTGTTTTTCCTTAATGTAACTGATGCTTTCATGCACTGATGAAGTTTAAGAAAACAAAAAATAACATTCAAATGGTCATTCAAGTAAAGTGCACAGTATGAACTTTGCTTTTATTTCTAATGAGAAGGACTGGGCGATGTGGTCTAAAAGTAAAATCTGAGATTTCTTCACAAAAAATTAGAATTACGTTTTTTTCTCCTCTATTTCTAAAGAAAACAGGTAAAAATGACAGAGGTTATTCAAACATTTTTTTTAACCTAAAGCTCTAGCATTAAACACTGTAGTCACAGAGAAACATGACATAAACTTACACTGTTTTACTCAGAGCAAAATTCAAAATTTTTATAAAGTTTTCCTCTTTCAATCAGATATGAATTGCACCTTGAATAGAATTAACTTCCAAAATTCTAAAAAAAAAGAGCCTCCTTTAGACAAAAATGTGGCATAGCAGATTGTATGGATAACAAATAATAAATCAACAATGAGTGATAAAGTGCAAACATAACTTTTTTAAACTGCCAAGTTACGGACAATCCCTGATGTGTTTCTTAAGAGTGTGTTTCTAAAAATGAACCAGATCACACGTCCACTGTTACAGTAGACAAGCGTTTCTTTTCAAAGCTCTAAAATCTTTTTTGCTGCAGTAATTAAATGCTTGATTGATTAAAAAGAGAAGTTTCTGACCTCCAGTAGCTGTGTTTTGTCGTACTCTCGTCGATGCTGGTAGATACACTGACTGAGGAGAGAGTAGAGTCTCTCCAGCTGCTCCACGCTGTAGCCTTCACTCTTCTTCACCACCGTGTCCAGAAGAGTCTGAGGAAGAAGAGAAACACAAACCACGTCACAAAGAAGGTACGGGAGGACATGTTTACTTAGAAACGCATTTACCAAGACCCAACAACATTAAATAGTCAACATACATCAATAAAGTTTGTTCAGAAAGTGACCATCACACCTGCAGACGGTTGTTCAGGTTTTTCAGTCACATCTGGAACTGTTGAGGAGTCACATTTACCTGAATACTACAGGTAAATTGTTTTTCAACTATTTCAACTTTTTCTCTTATCATTTTCACTTTTTTCACAACATTTGGACGTTATTCTCCACACTGTGTTTCGACTTTTTTGGTCATTTAAACTGAACTTTGAACTCGTTTTTTTTCTTCTGGACTATCCTGGTCATTTCAACTTTTTTCTCATTATTTCAACTTTAATCTTGACATTTTAACTTAAATCTCAAAATTGTCCTTTGTTTATTAAACATCATTTTGAATTTATTCCTATCATTTAAATTCAAATCTTGAAAACTCATTTCAACTTTATTCTCATCATCTTGACCCAAAACTCAATTTGTATTTTCTCATTTTAACTCTCTTCTCAGCATTTTGACTTAATCTCAATGTTTTTTTTTCCAAATATTCTCATCATTTCAACTTTAATTCCTCGATTGTTTTTCAGGTATTTTGACTTTTTTTCTCATCATTTTGACTTTCTTCACAACATTTGGACGTTACTCTCGACACTGTATTTCCACCTTTTTGGTCATTTAAGCTTAAATTTTTTGAGAATTAATTTCCACTTTTTTCCTGGACATTTCAACTTAATTCTCATCATTTAGACTTTGAACTCATTTTTTTTCTTCTGGACTATCCTGGTCATTTCAACTTTTTTCTCATTATTTCAACTTTAATCTTGACATTTTAACTTAAATCTCAAAATTGTCCTTTGTTTATTCCACATCATTGTGAATTTATTCCTATCATTTAAATTCAAATCTTGAAAACTCATTTCAACTTTATTCTCAACATTTTGACCCAAAACTCAAATTGTATTTTCTCATTTTAACTCTCTTCTCAGCATTTTGACTTCATCTCAATGGTTTTTTTTCTCCAAATATTCTCATCATTTCAACTTTAATCCCTCAATTGTTTTTCAACTATTTCGACTTTTTTCTTGTCATGTTGACTTTTTTCACAATATTTGGACGTTATTCTCGACACCGTATTTCGGCTTTTTTGGTCATTTAAACTCAAATTTTTTGAAATTAATATCCACTTTTTTTCCTGGACTATCCTGGTCATTTCAACTTTTTTCTCATTATTTCAACTTTAATCTTGACATTTTGACTTTAATCTTAAAATTGTACTTTGTATAATCCTTGTCATTTTGAATCTATTCCTTGTCATTTGAACTCAAATCTAGAAAAGTAATTACAAATTTAGTCTCAAGATATTGACTCTAGACTCAAAATTGTATTTCCACTTTTTTTCTGAGCATTTCAACTTAATTCTCATCATTTTGACTGTAACCTAATTATAATTTTTTCTTTACAACTCAAGTCATTTCAACATGTTTTTCCTCATTATTTCAACATCAATCTTGACATTTTGTCTTAAATCTCAAAATTTTATTTGGTATATTCCTCATCATTTTGAATTTATTCCTTGTCATTTAAACTCAAATCTTGAAAACTCATTTTAACTTTATTCTCAACATTTCAACCATGAACTCAAATTTTTTTCCATTTTTTTCTTGACATTTTAACTTTGATGCCAACATTATGAAAATTTTGTATATTCACTATATGTGTTTATGTATATATATACACACACACACATATATATATATATATTTTTTTTTTTACACCTATATTTTACTTATTTATTTATTCATTTTTTGTCATTGCTCTAACTTCTTATTTTACTACAATTATATACTTGTATACTTGCTTTTTGAAGTTATGTGAATTTATATTTGTAAAATTTGCACTATATTTTTGTACTGAGCATACACACTTATAATTGTGTTCAAAAAAGAATAAAATGAAAAATTTGATCAAAAAAAAAGAAGAAAATTTTGTATACTCCTCATCATTTCATACTTATTCCTTGTCATTCCAACTTCATTTTCAACATTTCAGCGTTTTTCTTATCAGTTTGACTTCAATCTTGATTTCCCCAAAATCATTTTCTTCATCAAAATTGGCCTCAAGCTGCTTCTTTATGGAAAAATTTCCCATAAAGTATATTGTATTTAATGTTTAAACTCTAATTAAGTCCACCCCGTCCCCTTTCTGCCTCCTTCCTCCTCTCTTTTCTTCTCCTCTTGTTGTAATTCTTCCTCTCTCTCTTCCCCTGACATTGATTTTCCTCCAACAATGAGCGGACTGATTGCAGAGCTGCACTTCCAGCCTCCGTCATTCAGCGCTTGTGTGTCAGTGTGGGGTAAACGGTGTGAGAGTGTTTTACACGGGACTCTGTGATTGAATGAGCCTCTGCACACAAAAGGGCAACAAAGCTGTGTGTCACAGACGACCGCTGACACGCGGCGTTTAACCTCCTTTAACTTCCTGCTCCATCTTCTCTCGCCCATATTTACTCAGGTGACTCTGTGCTCTCTCACATCTGTCTCTGCCCCTGATTGTTCACACAGCAGACGGAGCTAAGAGAGAGAAAGTGGACGTTTCTTAAAGGAACAAAAATCAGTGTGAGGAGATTAAAGCTGAATAATCCAATCATAAGAAATGTTTCACACATGAAGCATTTTGTGCTTAAAGTCACACAAAAATCTGCTCATCTATCCCCGATTACCTTTCAAAAAATTTGATTTTTTGGCTTTTAGGATGATACATTCCCCATAGCGCCCCCTATTGACTGAAAACTTGCATGGATTTTTTGGAGCATAATTATCAAGCCAAGACCTGCAAAAAAGTCTCTTACGACTACAATGAAATCCCAACAGGAAGTTCAGAAACTTGACATAAATGTCAGATTTTGATGATTTATAAGATTCTAATTGGGGTCAATGACAAAAAGAGGGTCTAAAAACTTATTTTTAAAAAGTTCTTTGAAAATGCTATTTTTGTATAAAGACTCTCTTCTTAATACAAAAGATTGTCTAAAGTCATCAACTGGTTGTAAAGTTTCTAAAATCCAAGTAATAAAAAATCATAAAAATTAAACTCGTGGGTTTTTACAGTCCACCACGTTGGTTTATAATGAAAATATATTTATATGTTCCTGTTATTTTTTCTGTGTGAAATTATTGGCAAGTAACTCTCAAGTGTCTGTAGTGACTCATACATTTTCATTTTGTGTGTTTCATTTCTTTTATTTGTGAATAAGATAAATAATTTGATGTTAAAATAACATTTCACATTATTACATTGGTTGTACCACCTGACATGGAAATTGTTCCAGTCACCAATGAAGTGAAAAAATCTTTTTTATCAGTATTTCAGAGAAATCTACAAACTTTTCCACTTGGTCACAAATGTCATTTGGGCTCCTCTGGCTGATGCAGTTTCCTGTTTCCTGTTTTATTCTCTTCACTTTAAAATAAAAGTCTAATGTTACGGTTGCACCACGGACTGTAAACTGTTCCACTTTTAATGCCCTGTTTTCAAAAAATGTAAAGAGTTGTCGAAATTTCAAGAAAAATAAACGTTTCTTACAAAATAAATTTTTCCAAGTTCGTATTTTATTACGGTGACATAAAAATTAAAGGTAAATGTTATTCACTGTAAGTTAAAAATCTCAAATTAATGACACCTATGAACAGTCCTGACAAAAAAACATGTTATATTTTAATAGTTTAAAGATGTGTTCAAATAACACAGGTTTCATAGAATAAAGAAATACATGTGATGAAATACTCAATTCATGATAGAAGGAAATATTGCTCTCGGACACAAAAAAGGGGACGTCACCTCATTGACCCAAATACTCATGTTTTCTCCTCTTAAGTGTCAACAAGAAGTTAAATCTACCACAACTCTTCCCCAGAGGCTGGTATTTCTCTTGCTGTTCAGACTTAATTGCTGTTGTCAAGAGGCTGTCGCTGGGTTTTGACCAATTAGACTCAAGCATTCAAAACAGGAAGGTGATTAGAGAGAAATCTGAGTAATAATGCTGGATAAAATGTACGCAACGTCTCATTATATCGAAACATCCGCTTTCATTAGTTTTACTGCGGAAGCAAAACCTCAAACCCACAGTGACCTGCAGAGCGACCTCCGACGCTACGCTAACGAGCTAAATAAGCGTCTAATGAGGAATTTTACCAGAAGTCGCTGGTGGTCAACCACTACGGGGGGACGGGGAGGGGCTGGTTGTGGCTGCTCCTCTGGGATCTCTGCAGACTCCATCACCTCCTCAGACAGGCTCCTGCTGCACTCCCCAGCTTTGGAAACCCCTGAAAACATCATAAATGCACCGTTAAAGGAAAAGAGTGAAAATAGTTTTTGTAACTTAATGCAGCAAAACAGGAAACACTTACAAACTGATACAAGCTGGTGAGTAAATTGTCTATTTTTGAAGGTGAGTTTATTTATGAGACTTTGTGATTAAGGCTGCACGATATGGCCTAAAATCAAAACTTCAATATTTTTTTGCTATATCTCGATACACGATATATATCACGATATTTTGATTTCTCCTGTAAATCACGATATTAAATGTTCAATTCAACCCTTTAATTAATGAAATGACACCAGTGTAATGATTCAAACAGACCTTTCTATAAGATTTATAAAATTTGCTGCCAAAAAGGGAAAAATCAAAATCAGGTCAAGTTTAACAAACCGTTTACTCCAAAACACACTTAATATATTTACATATTTTCAATTCCAGTAAAAGATTTCATTCAGATTTATTTATCTGGTTGAATGTATCACATGACTGTCTCAACAGATTTCTAAAATTACAACAATGAAGATTGAAAAAATTTGAAAATAACATGAACTGAACCTGGGGATGACTTAATCTAACTTTTATTTCCATAAATCAGCTACTTGTAACTGTTTGTCGATCTGAAATGACTGTTAGTGACTTCTGTCACTGAACTTTTGTGATGTAATGTTAGTTTCACAATATGCTCTTATTTTGAAGGACACGTAGGTTTACAACAGGAAGTTATTTGGGCAATAAACTGAAACGCGTGAATGGATGCTCTGTGAAACGTCTGTGGGAATCTTTAATGTGCAACACGACAGTTTGAGGATTCTCCCCCTTCCTCTGTTTATTTAACAGCTCAGAGTTTTATTTTCAGAGCGTTATTAGACCTTTGTGTACGTTTTTGGTGACCATAGACTGTATAATGAGTGGACGTAACGACGTTCGGCTCAAACTGAAGCCTCCAGCAGATGCCCCGCCCCCTGGTGTCTGGCTGCAGTATAGGTCATAAGCCCCGCCCCCTGGTGTCTGGCTGCAGTATAGGTCATAAGCCCCGCCTCCCCATGTATTCCAGATATGAGCCGTGAAAACTTTAAAAAATTACGATACCTCGTAGAAACGTTTCTCTCATCTTTACACTAAGGTAGTATGATGATGTCATCACCGACGTACCACAAGTCCACAAAAAAAAAGACTCTTC
The DNA here is from genome assembly GCA_008086565.1 of Thalassoma bifasciatum. NCBI lineage: Eukaryota > Metazoa > Chordata > Actinopteri > Labriformes > Labridae > Thalassoma > Thalassoma bifasciatum. Next base: position 62,028 of record RPOG01003025.1, on the reverse strand, counting down.
AATCAAAGAGTAATCAATAACCTGCAATTTTTGGTGCTATATTCAAAGCAAAATGCTATCAACTGTCGACGGCAAGCACTCATCAAAAATAGCCCCTATATTCTTTGAAGTCCTTTCTCGGTTTTCCTCTGATTTGGAAGACTTCTTCTTCTTTATTTATATTTTATTTCTCTTTTTACTCTGCTCCACCGGAAATTCTCTACTGCGCAGACTCTGGCTGCACAATGGCAGCCAGAGAAACGGGGTTTTTTGGCTTCAACAACGTAGAACGGTGACAGGAGGAAGCACGCTGTCCATTCTATATACAGTCAGTGGTGGTGACGCTGTAAAACTTTGTTTTCTAAAAACATCTCAGCTCGCATTTTTCTGGTATTCAGCGGTAAATAATGCCACATGTAGCTCATACAGAATGAAACTGAACCTTAAGTACACGCCGCGTTTGTTTCTCTTCTTTGTGGTGAAGAGCTGGGAGATAATCAGGTGAGGATCACACAGGTGACAAAGCAGTGTCTTTGCACAGGAGAGTTACACTCGATGGTTGCGATATAGTTATTTTATGCATCCCACGAGCAACAACCCGCGATATATCGAGTATATTCGAGCCCTATTTGTGATTCAGGGTCAGTGTCAACAATAGCTACAAATAGTTGTTGGAGTTTCTTTAAACTTTGCTGAATGCCAGAGGAAATCTCTTTTATATTCTGCATCAGTGATGGTTCATTACTCAGGCACTTTATTTTGAAAGCAGACTGTAAATCAGAGGAGCTGGATGATAATCAAACACCAACCTCTCAGACTAATTAAAATGCAGAGCAGGCAGCGTCTGGATGTCCAAATCTTGAGTACATTTTGTTAACATGCTTAATTGCTTATCAAGTATAAAGATCAAACGTTTAGCAAGTAAAATGAAGGGGAGGCAAAGTGTGTGGGTGAGAGCTCACACCTGTTTCTTCTCTCTCCCCTGAGACGCTATTTAAACTCAGAACATCAGCGTAATGAAAAACAACAGCGATACCTCACTTAATTATAGTTTGTCTTCATTTCTGCTGAAGTGATGGATGTTTTTGTTATTTACCCCGTGACCCAAAACTGATTAAACACAAAAACAAAAATCACCACAAATCCAGCTCCTCATGTGTCAGATTAGTTTCCCCAACGAGATAATCTCTGTGTTCATCACTGAGTGACTAAAGATGTATCACAGCAAACTTACAGGTTTAAAACAAGGTTATTATAGTTTTGTATTTTCTTTTTTTTAATTTTAGCTTTTTAGTTTCAATTACAGTTTAGTTTTACTTAGTTTTAGAGGCCAGTTTCCAGTTAAGTTTAGATTTTATCTTCTGAAAATGCTTAGTTTTAGTATCAGTTTGTAGGCATGTGAATCTTTTGGTGTCTAACTATTCCATTTAATTCCACGGTGCAATTCATAATCAATGCACAGTGTGTTCACGAGGCAAATTATGGCATCAAAACAAAACGGTTTATTTAAGATTATATTATTTTTACATTATTGTAAGTTATTATCAACTGATTCCAATGATGTAAACACATGAGGGTTGAATGAAGACAAAAGGTAAAACTAAACAAATGAAAATTACTAACTGTACAAGAAATAATACTGATACATAAGGTATTGATGAATCAAGCGGCTGAAAACATTAATTGAAATAATGCCCGTAAACTGAATTTACGACAAGGAGGAACGTATCATGGCAAAAAGGAGAGAAATGAAAAGTGGCGTTAAAGAAAGTCAGAAAAACAAAGTCTGCAAGGAGTGGGCAGCTTGGATGTGACGAATCAAACTACAGCAGAGTTCAAACATTTAATTTACACATCCTAGATTTATACTTTAATTAACACTGTTAACTTACTGTGAAAAGCCTCAGTGTCATTAATGATTTCTGTTCAGGTCCAAAAATGTGTAAAAACCTCTGTGAAAATGTTTGTCAGCTCTGAAAGAAGCTGCAGTGAACGCGTCACAGAGTGAGGAGTGAGTGGAGCACCAACTTCAGGCACAAGTAACAAAGGAACAGACGAACCTGCACTGATAATAAAACATTCTAAATGTCTACGACCACAAACTGATTAACCTACAACTGGTTTTATCAACTTTGTGTTATTTTGTAGCCTGGCTAAGACGCGTCTAGTTTGCGCACGATTACAAACAGGTAGACCAGAGTGAAAGGGTTAATTACACCACCAAACCAGACGACTGGTTCAGCAAAGATTATTCTTTCTGAGGAAAATGAGAACCTTTCAGGTGTCTTCTGAGATGATGACTCTGTTCTACAGAAGTTTTATTGAATCTGTTCTTACTTTCTGTTTTGTTGCTTGGTTTGGAAACATGAACTTGTCCAGTAGAAACCGTCTCGGAATTTTGGTCAAAACAGCCTGAAAAATCTCCTGAACTCAGCAGACAGGGCTGATTTCTATCTATAACAGACAGGTCTGAGGAAGGCTCATGTCATTTTAGATTGTTGTAATCATCCACTTAAAATCGAGTTTGAGCTTTTACCCTCTGGCCGTCGTTTTAGGTTCCTAAGAGGACGACTAAAAGATTTCAGGGCTCTTTTATCCCCAGTGCAATTCATTTACTTAATGGCAATTAGTTTGTTGGTTGCTTATGTTTCTCTTGCACTATCATCATTGTTGCCCTACATGCACTTTCACACTTCGCACTTTTCTGCATTAACTTGCATGTTACTTTCCATTTTTTTGGTTTGAGCTCAGGTCTAAACATGTCATCGCCTTTTTATGTGTATGGTGTTTCTTATCTTACCTCTTTTAGTCATTGTGTTGTCTATCATTTCTGTATTTTAGACTTTTTACTATTGTCATTGTGTCTTGTCCTTTGTGTGTTCCGGTTGCAGCACCAATCTCCCTTGACGGGACAATAAAGTAATTTCTGATTCTGATTCTGATTGGTTGTGATCTCATTTAAATAAACGTCTTTTGTAAACCCACTTTTTCACACACTGTTCAGATTTACGGATGTTTACACAAGAACGGTTTTAGGGTGAAACACAAAAATATTGGTGCGTAAACAGCGTGTCAGCCAACCTAAGATGCAATTTTTTGAAAACACCCTCCAGAGAGGAATTTTTCTGACAAAAGCCAGAGTCTTCACTGAAAACGCTGATGTCACACTGAGTTGTGCACGTGTGCATTAAACCTTCACAGTGCTTTTTTTTGATGATATTGTTTGGAGTGAATCAGTAATCTTCTCATAAATCCTGTAGTCAATACGGCTTCTTTAAAAAAAAATCTACTCTCAAAGTTTGATCCAGCGTCCTCTTAGTGTTCTCTGCAAACTTTACCATGAACATGAGAGTGTTTTAAATCACTGTAAACGGCCTCTTTTATTTTTGAAGTGAACCAAAAAAGGAAACGCCGAAAACTAACGCTGCTTTTTCATGTGATGTATTTTACATTGACGGAAGATTAGTGAAATGTGAGATACATTTTTGCTGCTGTATCGGTTAAACTCTCTTAATCTCTGTTGAAAAACTCACCTTTATCAGTCAGCTTTTAATCTGTGACTGTACTGTTGTTTTATTGTCTGGATTATTTTACTTCATGTATGTATTCATGTATTTCTTTTTCATTGTTAAGTGTCTTTGAGTTTTGAAAAGCACTATTTTTGGTCATAGGCATGTTTGAGAAATGCTCCTCGTGTGTCAGATTACTGTATCTCAGCAAACTTCCTACCTTCTTTTTCTTGGTCTTCTGTTACGTTCTCTGTCCTTTCTTCCTGGGGGGGGTTCTCCTGAGTTGATTTGCTCTCACTTTTGTCTTTGTGCTCTTCTTCCTGATCTGCGTTGTTAGAGCCGTCAGGGCTTTGAGTCCTTTTGTCAGCTTCACTGCTCTTATCAAGGCTTTGTGAGTCCAGGCTGTCCATCGAATCGTTCCCGTTCACACAATGTGACTCCAAGAGACCGCTGCTGCCGCCGCCGCCGCCGCTGCACTCAGCACCTGAAGACTTTGAAGGCTGGACGTCCGCCCCCACCTGCACGGCCTCCATCTTCTCCATCTTCTCCTCCACTTTCGGCTCAGCGCTCTCTCTCTGACTCTGCAGCTCGGTGTGTTTCTCTTGTTCCTCTGCCTCTTTGGCTGTGGGGTTTCCCTCCATGAGCGTCGGCTCTTCGCTGACGTCACAGGCTCCTGAAGTGAGAGCGACGCTCACAGGAGGCTCGTTGGAGCTCTCCTCCTCCGTGGAGGGGAGGTGGGGGTGGTGGCCGTTGGGCTGGGGACCCGTCGTGTCACATGACGATTCCTCGTCCTGCGTCACACACGAGTCGCTCGGTCCGGTAGCTTCCACTTCTGGCTCAGGCTCCTCCTCTTCCTCCTCTTCTGTCCCTTTTTTGTAGCTTTTCTTCTTGCGAATGATGCCCCGCCCCCAAGACGGCCGACGGCGAATCTTTCGCTTTATGTGATCTGTGGTGGAGAGAAGAAAGAGAGAAAATAAAACAGAGATAAATACACAATGAAAATATCAGCAGTTAGAAAAAAGACCCAACTGAAAACCTAAAAGTCAGACGTAATAAAATCAACACAATATATAAAACAAAGTCACCAATATAAGTTTATATCAGAGTTTAAAAAAAAATAATTATATCAACTAAGGCTAAACGATTTGCAAAATTAATCTAATTGTGATTATGTTTCCTAATACTGCAATAAGGATTTGTCAACATTATTTCAAAGTTTTTAGGTATTGCTATATTTAAGGGGATTTTTAGCATTAAAATCCTAATTTTCACAAAGAAAAACACAAATATGATGGAGGAAAGATGGATTTCCTTTAAAAAAAAATCCACCAAAGAAACTCTGTTTGCATATACAGGTACTTCTAAAAGAAGTAGAATTTTGTGGAAAAATGTTAAAAGTTTTTTGTCTTTTATTTCAGGAAGTGAAACCAAGATATTGTATAAACTGATTTGACACAAAGTGAATTATTTCAAGCTTTTATTTCTTCAAATGTTGATGAGTATGGCTCACAGATAATGAAAACCCAAAATGTGATGTCTCAGATAATTAGATACATTATATAATATTACAGAAAATCAATAAAAAAAATAATATTTTAAATATAAATGTTGGACTTCTGAATGGTTGTGCTACATTAACACCATTTCACAAGTTTTATTCCAATTTCGTGCCATTTCTTTTTGCTTTTGGGCCATTTTTGCCTTCTTCAACTCATTTTTATTACTACTTCTTGCCATTTTTGCCACTTTTCACCACTTAAATTCTGTCTCTCGCAAAAATAGCTTTCAGTAATTTGTCTCTGGTTTAACAGGGTTGAAAAAACTGCAAAAAAAAAAACGAATATTGTGATTTAATCTAAGGTGCAATTAATTGCCCCGCCCTAATGCAAAGTGCCAAGATAATTGCCAAAACTTGTTGCTTTTTCTTAGACAGACACTAGAAATAAAAATGGAAGAAAAAAACAGAAGTTTTCCAGAAAATTTTACACCAGAGCCACAGAAACACAAAGAGCAGCAGAACTATGACCCGACAGTGAGAACATCTGAACTAAAAAACGCCTTTAACTTTTGAAACTCATCCCTTGAGTCACATCAGACAGATTTTGATATTAAATATTTCAGAGCACTTCTGGATAATAACAGTATTTCTCCATAAAATAAGTTCAAAAAGAAAAAGAAAGATGGTTTGGAAAAGTCCCACGTCTGCTCGGCTGTGTAATTTAGCTTGGATATGGATCGGGACATTAGATGACAATTATAAGACTTCTTAAAATCTAAAGTCCTCTCTGCTTTAAATTTATCCGGGGCACTGAGGCAATCTACTGTCAGGAGTGAGAAAAAGTGGAATAAATCAGCCTTTTCCCTGAACGCTTTGAGCACAGAAAGTCTGCGCTGTAAAGTCTCTGTGCAGCACAATCCTCCTCTCTCTCTCTTTTCTGAATATTTTTAAACCGGAGCTCATGTTTGCACTGACACATCAGGAATAATGACGTCCACTGTGGAAAAACCGGGGAGAGAAGGAAATAAATCTGTATGTAAACTCCTTTTTCACCACGGAGGATGAGCAGCAAGGAAATTGAAAAGTGAAATCCCACACTGCTTTGCATGAAAACACAAGAACAAAGGGAAGAATAATTAAGAAGGTAATGCTGATGTAATTAAGCAGCTGGTGTTAATTTGCCCCCGAGTCTCACACATAAATGTCAGTGTAGGGCTGAATGATTTTAGAAAAAGGTCTAACTGTTTTTTTTGGCAGATATCGTGATTTCAATTTAATTCCTGATTTTCTTCAAATCAAGGTTCAGTGAAGTTTTCACAACGTACGAAGTAACATTTATAAATTTGACAGAAAGTTACATCAAACCATTGAAACACTGAAAGCTTTAACTCTAAGGGGACAAAAACTTTTGACTATATTCTCATAAATTTAAAAATTAATTCTCATAAGTTTACAACTTTATTCCTGTAAGTTGAAGACTTAATTCTCGCAGGTTTGAAACATTATTGTCATTAGTTCAAGACATTATTCTTGTACGTTTACAAATTCTCATACGTTTACAACTTAATTCTCATAAGTTTACGACTTTATCCTCATAAGTTTACAAATTTATTCTCATAAGTTTACGACTTAATTCTCATAACTTTACGACTTTATTCTCATAACTTTACGACTTAATTCTCGTAAGTTTATGACTATATCCTTATAAGTTTACGGCTTTATTCTCATAAGTTTACAACTTTATTCTCATAACTTTACGACTTTATTCTCATTAGTTTACGACTTAATTCTCATAAGTTTACGACTTTATTCTCACAAGTTTATGACTTAATTCTCATAAGTTTACAACTATATTCTCATAACTTTACGACTTAATTCTCGTAAGTTTATGACTTTATTCTTATAAGTTTATGACTTAATTCTCATAAGTTTACGACTTTATTCTCATAAGTGTACGACTTTATTCTCATAAGTTCATCAAGTAATTATTGTGAGTTTACTACTTTATTCTTATAAGTTTATGATTTTATCCTCAAAAGTTTACGACTTTATTCTCATGAGCTTTCAACGTTATTCCCATAAGTTTACGACTTCTTTTTCTTCAGTTTACTACTTAATTCTCATAAGTTTATGACTTTATCCCTCACAGTTTAGTTTACGACTATATTCTTGTATGTAAACAACTTTATTCTTGTTGGTGTATGACTTCATCTGTGCAAGTTTACAACCACATTCTCGTAAGTTTATGACTTTTTTCTTGTGAGTTTGCAACTTTACCCTCATGAGATTATGATTTTATTCTCCTAGATTTAAGAGATTTATCTTGTGAGTTTAGTTTTTTATTTCTTGTTAGCATGGCCCCTGTCCTCTGTCGTACAAAAAGACCCAACTTCCACTCTTTACTTTTAAAAATAATGTATTGCAAAATATCCTTGATTGTTCTAAGTTAAAAAAGATAAAATAAAACGTTGAAAAAAAACAAAGTTAAATCAGCAACAATAAGAAAAACAAAATTCAACATTCCCAAGGAAAAACAATCTTTCCCAAAAGTTTTATACTCAAGACACGTGTGTGTAAAACTGAACTGGTTCCTGTTAAGAATCAATGAGATCCATCGACATCTTAAGTCTTTGTTCTTAACGATTTCCTTATTGATTCTTTGAGTTATTTGGAGCAGACAGACTCACTTTGACTTAGTTTGGCAGATAAATAACAGTCTCCCTCGAAAACTCTGGTTCAGAACTTCTGATGACTGTTTTGGCTCAGATGAATCTTTTCTTTTTTGTCCTCGTACATAAGAGCTGACATCAGTTTGACAATTTACAAGAGCTGTTTTTCCAACGGACGTGGCAGCGAGCCACGCTGAGATGATTATGTTGCAGTGAAGTGCAGAGTTCATCTGGTCTGAGTGCTTTTGTGAGGATGTTGGCGAGTACAAAGTCTTCATTTTGGCATATTGTCTGCAGTGTGGTCACGGCCTTTTCAGTTTGGATTACAATAATAAACTGTGTTAGTCCGAGAGAGATGAAGCGTCTCTTGGTCAGCATGTGTCATCCTCCAAATTAACTCTTTAAATCACGAGGTTTATCCTTCAATAAAACTTTAAAGGTTGGTCAGACCAAGATAAAACATTTGTTAATGTTGGTGAAGTGACCTACTCCAGAGTTTAACACTATTATACATTAGTCATAATAATGAAGCACTGTTCCCATAGACTTACAGTAACATAGGGGTTTTAAAACTTTTAAAAGCACAAGAGTGTGTTGATGCACAATTTCAATTTAAAGCACATGTTGCACTGTCAATGTAATATTTCAGCCATGAAAGTTACAACTTCTGGTGTTTATTGGCACGTTGATGTTTCCAGGTGAGGAAAAAGTTAATGCACAGGGGCAGTTTTAATTATTATTTTTATTATTATTTGATTCATATCCATAATTGTATGCTTTTAATTATTTGTGTTGTTTACTTCTGCATTTTAATCTTGTTGTAAAGTATCCTTGGGTGTCAAGAAAGGCGCTGTTTTTATAAAATTTCTTCTTATTATTATTATCATTACTATTATTATGCTATCCTGTGGCTTGTGTGGAGAAAATAAGTCAGTAAGTGTTGCTCATCTGTATGAGTTAAGGCATTATTGGGATGAAAATAGAGGTAAAATAAGACCAACCAACCACATTCAGTGACATTCCAGTGAATCAGACTTTTATTATGAGGTGCTCCTCTCACTCCTCATTATAACCAATTAGTATTAAACCTGCTCATGCACATTTATAACACAGTAAAAGCCCATGTACTTGAATGCAGACCCAGCGTGAGCACAGCCTGTAGCTAACTCAGCTCTTTGTGGCCCTGGTTCATTGGAATCGACTGGAGTTGAGACCCCAATCCTGTAACATTAATGAAGTATTGATCCACCTTCGCCTTTGTCATCTGCTTTGATGGCGAGGTGTTCAGAGTTTAGAGTTGTGTCACAAAACAAACTGCAAACAGACTGAAAAACAGAAATTCTTCTTCAGACCGTCTGCAGCAAATGAATATGTTTTCTCCAAAGCTGAAAATAAAAAGTTGCACAAACTTGTCTTGTGAATGCTCAGGCTTTTATTGACCTTTTCTATCAAGACTTCTACAGTAATTTTTCAGGAAATGAGGAACAAAAAGGCTTTGTATTTGCGCCATATTTCTCCTTTTTACAGAAAACAAAACGTTGTATTTTCTCCTTTTCCCCAGAAAAGTATTCTTTCTTCATTTCTCTGCATTGCCTGGCTTTTTCGCTCTGAGTTATTCCACTGATCTGCAATTAACTCAGCACAAAGGCTGTATGCTGCTGAATGTTGAACAAACTCTAATTAAATTGCTCCTGATTATTTAAAAAAAAAAAAAAAAAACATTAATGATTTAGAATTTATCTTGAGAAATATGAAAAAAACGAACACTCACCCTGGGACATTTTAAAAAGACAAGCAAAGTGGATAACACCCTTTTAAAAATTCATATAGCATAAATAAAGGTTATGTATATTTAATGATTTCTCTTCATTATGGTTTTACTCCGTCCCACTTGCTGTGTCGTGCATAGGAGGAAGTAAATGAGAGACATTTTTCAGCAACATCAAGCCGTGACCTTTGTTAAGCTGAAGGGTAGAGGGTGGATTTGCATTGAGGTGGCGTTTGCACGAAAAGAAATGTGGAAAATATGTAACAGGGAACAAAAAACAGGAGAAAGAGGACTGTCACAGAGCCTTAAGGTCTGAAGAAAGCAGTCTGTCAATCATCATGACTCTTCACACTTGACACTTAATAAAATGCCCGGATCAATAAATGATTCTTTCCTTGCTCCTGGACGTGAAGGAGATCAGTCACTTTGATTTCCCCTTCGCTCCCTTCACATTTCCTTCCTTAACCCTTCAACAACAGATGTGTTGGCATCAACATATTTGCAAAAGTGCGCTTTAAATGTCCTTTATACCTAAACTGTTCACACAAACAGAAAAAAATTCCAGTGGTTTGTAAAAGCTGAGATGTTGCTTTTTCAGCCAATATGTGGTTATTACGGTAATTTCACCCAAACATTGGGTTAATACCAAACCTGTCAATACCAAAGACGGTAAAATGAGTGGACGTAACGACGTTCGGCTCAAACTGAAGCCTCCAGCAGATGCCCCGCCCCCTGGTGTCTGGCTGCAGTATAGGTCATAAGCCCCGCCTCATACTACTACAGTAGACCGACGTACCACAAGTCCACAAAAAAAAAGACTCTTCAATCAAAGAGTAATCAATAACCTGCAATTTTTGGCACTATATTCAAAGCAAAATGCTATCAACTGTCGACGGCAAGCACTCATCAAAAATAGCCCCTATATTCTTTGAAGTCCTTTCTCGGTTTTCCTCTGATTTGGCAGACTTCTAGAAGAAATAAATATTTTTATTTCTCTTTTTTACTCTGCTCCACTGGAAATTCTCTACTGCGCAGACTCTGGCTGCACAATGGCAGCTAGAGAAACGGGGGTTTGGCTTCAAAATCGTAGAACGGTGACAGGCGGAGCCACGTTGTTTATTCTATATACAGTCAATGGTTAATACACATCAACTTTTTTTCCAAAAATGCTGAGTTATAAAACCTCAGCTGAAGTTTCCGTGTGATTCTGAGACTAAAGGAGCAACTTCATGTGAGAAAAGGTAACATTACATGGGATGAATGAAGCTCTATCCAGTTTTTACTTCACAGGTGTGATTGTTTGTGTAGTTTGATGTTTGTATTTTGTTGTGACTCTTTCAGAACAATGTCTAATTTGTACAATGTGGGCGTATTTTAATGTTGATGCATATTTTAAAATGGTGTAACGGGCTGTTTGTACTGTATGTAGGTGTAATATCTCGCATTAAGTTTTTCTGCTGTTTCAAAAATGTGTTCCAAGTCTTCTTCGTGTTGCGGGAGTCTGATTTGAGGCTGTTGTTGTTGCTAATCTTTATAAAAACAATGCGCCACGCCTTGTTTGTACTGTACAGGATGTGTGAGCAGCTGAATATCTCTTTCCTCTTCTTTCAGTTTCAGTTTTTGTCTCATGATGAGGAGCAACCATGATTAAGTGGCTTGTGTGGAAAGACAGGGAGAAGCTGTGAGATGCTGGAGGGTCTAGGGAAGACTTTTTTGTGTTTTTTATTACAAAATAAGAGAAAAAAGTCTCGTAAACATTATTATACATATGTTTGTTAGTATTCAAATTTTCAGTTTACCCCTTAAAATCAATTGCTCTCTTTGATTGAAGTGTTTTCTCTTCACTAATCCTCTTAAATCCAATTCTGTTTGTGTTTTTCTTCAGTTTAAACTGTTTTTCTCTCAAACAACTTGCAGCACATTGGGAATAACTCCAGATATTGAAAGTTCAAAGCTTTCCAGAATAAATGGGACTATGCACTTACACTAAGGACATTTTCCAACCATTTAATAGTCGAAATAAGCAAAAAGTCCATGGCAGGCATTTTGAGACTCAGGTATTAAAGGGTTAAAATCAATTTGCTTGAAGTGGTATAAAATTAGGGGGAAACAGCTTGTTTAGCTCCTAATTAAACAGGATATTGCTTTGACTGTGGACGATGAAAACGAAAATTGAACATAAGGAACCTTAAATGTGTTTTTCTTTGAGTTTAATTTGTTTCACAGCTGTTTCTCAACTCTCTGATTAACTGGGCGATTGTTAAGTTGCACTTTATGTTATTGATTTTGAAATGAGACTCACAGCTACAGGATGGCAAGTGAAAAAAAGGGGGTTTAATGGAAGGCAGAGGCTTTTATTTTGTGTTTGAAATGTGCTGTATGTACAGAATCTACAGCTGCTGTGTTTCCTTTGCTCTTTCAGGTTCAACCTCATGTTTTTCTCTGTATAAAGGCTGAAAGCACAAACACTAACATTAAAAAAAAGTCACAGTGAAAGCATATTTCAGTCTGCACATCAATTCATTCCTGCCCCTCAGCAAATAAACAGCTATATGGCAGTGCCTGTGTCCCCCCCCCTCCCCCTAAGAGGACAGATATGCCCCGATGCACCAGCAGCTCCGTGTAATGCTCAGGTTGTCAGTCTACGCTCACTCACACACATAAAGCAGCGTATGAAAAGCCCTCTGGAGGAAAAGACCGCTGCTTCCGGCCAAAACATTCATCCAGGCACGCAGCGAGTCAGGAGCAACGAGGGACGGAGATGTGCAGCAGTTTGGGCTGATTTAATTGACTGACATGAGTTTTCACGCTGATAAATGGAGGTCAGCGAACACCTTCCCACAGAGAANAGTTCACTTCATTATCGAAAGCACAGCATCAGAATTTCAAACAAGTGAGTATTTCATTAAACCTCCCTCAGGTGGATGCATGAAAGAATGATAATGATGATACAGGAACAATAAAATATTTACACATTACAAGGAATTAACAAGCACAACTCTTGCCCTGTGTCTCGTACGGTCTGTGACACTTATCTCAGCTTCTCGGGGGACGACAACCATTTTTCATAACTGGGCATCGTCAGCGCTGCCTCCGACTATCTAACAAAAGCCTCCCCATCACTCATCCTCTCTTCTCTCCATTACCTTTCTAACATCCTGAGGCGGCGGCACAGCTTGTTGTCGTCTGGCACGCACAGCGGAAACAAACAGCAACGCTTCATCATCGCCGTGCAACTCCAGGCTCATTTGTTTCAGCCAGAAATGAAAATATACCAGTTTATATACGTTATCTGCATCAGAAAAGAATAAGACACAGCTTTATAATCTGTAGAGAGGTATCATCACTTGATGTAAGAAGAAGTTCAAAGTAAAAAGCCCTGGAATGAATCAGCAGAGACAGTAACAGCCTGAAATAATGAAGAGCAGCAAGAGGCATCATGGATGATTTTACATTCATTAAACGCTTGATACCACAATGATCCCAGAGGCATCTGTGCCCACAAAATGGCAACTTAAGCAGTGCTCTCTGCTGCCTCAGTGCTCGCTCGCTCTGGGCCTCTCATGCTTTGTAAGGAACGTATTAGCGAGCGCCACAGGCCGTCAGAGTGCAACTCTAGATTATCTTTGCCTGGTTGCTGAGACGTAGCTGCAGGAGAATCAGTGTCCAGGTCTAATAACAAAGTCATAACACTGCACATTTAGTTTCAGGCAAAAAAGGCTTTTGTTTTATGGTCAAAGACACTGGTACTGAATAATTCTGTCCCTCAGGAAGATGAAGAAATATTGTTTCCACTGAACACGATCATTTATCAGCAGTGGTCTGTTCGAAAGTACGAGTATTAGGGCCACTTAAAGATAAAAATTCTTTGAATAAAGTGGCAAATTTACGAGTTTAAAGTATCTCCTTATAAATGAGGCCAAGTCAAAAGTTTAACCTAATAAAGCTGTTGAATTAGTCCATGATGCATTGAAACGATAATCTACAAAGTATGAATCTGGTAGAAACCAAAGTTGCAGATTTGCCACCATTAAACTAGTAAATTTGCAACTTTATAAAACTGCCACATTTTCCCCTTTTAAGCTTATGAAGTTGCCACTTTTAAAACTGTCATATTTGCCAATATTTAACTCGCAAGTTTGCCACTTTGTATCATAATAACATGCCACCTTCAAACCTGTAAATCTACCACTTTGAAACTTATAAGCTTGCAACTAAATGTCAAAGTTGCCACTTTAAATCATAATTTTGCTACTTTTAAACTTTTAAATTTTCCACTTTTATAATCTTAAGTTTGCCACTATATAAAACTGTGAAATTTGCTACTTTTAAATGATAAATGTGCCACTTTTAAACTTGTGAATTTACCACTTTTGAGCTCGTAAATCTGTGAAATTTGCCACTTTGATACTCGTTAATTTGCCATTTTATAATCACGTCAGATTTGCCTCTTTTAAACTCAAAAATTAGCCACTTTCAAACTTGTAAATCGGACAAGAAGCACAGACTTTTCTTGCCGATTTCACCCTCGGCATGTGACAGACGTGTTTCCTGACAAATATCTAATCCTGCTTCCTTAAACTGTCTTTATGTCTCTCCCAAAAAAATCTATTACCAAAGGCTTTGTCCTGAAGTGTTTATCATCTCACATGTCACCTACCCCTTAAACATGATTACAGACATTAAAACAATAACAAAAAACCAAATTAATATAAAACCTTTATTCTGGTTTGGTTATAAAAGACATAAAGAGGCATGTGAGTTAATTCCAGGTGGTTTCAGTTCCATCTAAAGAGTCTTCACAGGAGCTTTTAGTAAATGTAGCACATTATTACCCACCTCTGCCTATATGCAAACATTTAAAAGAAAAGGAAACACTACTTCAGAGGCAGCATGTGAAAAAAAAGTGTGTATTCAGAGTGTGTGTAACTCTTGCTTATCAAATGGCAGAAACATGAACACAGTGGTGCAGGTTTTAAGTGGACTGTGTTCATTTCCCATTCCTCTTCCAAACCAAGTGAGTCTGCTCCAACTTAAATGACTTCTTTTGAAAGCCAGCGAGGAATCAGATCTGGTTATCCACGGAGAGAAACACATGGGTACAACATTTATTGGAGCAGAAGAAATCTACAGCTGCTCCCAAAGATTGCTCAGGAGTTGGAAGACGTGGCGGTGAGCGTGCCCTTGTTTTCTGGCTCCACCAGGAAAAATCCTGCACTAATTACTTCAAGTTTGTTTTTTGACGACTTGCCCTCCACTGTCGTCAGCCGTGCATCGTGTCTATCAAACCAAAACGTGATTTTCTGGTAATATATTCCCTCCTGCACTGTGACGTGTGCAGCGTGTCACAGGCGGTGCGTCGGCTGCACCTCATTACCCGGGCAAAACGCCAGGCCATCTTTTCTGTAACCACTTCAGCCTGAGGTAGAAGAAAGCTGTAATGTTTATTGTGACTTCAAACATCCCATCAAGGTTTTGTGATTGATTGACAGAGACAACGGGGAAAGAAACAGCCTGGTTTTTATGTGAGATATAAGGCTGTACAGGGAAACGAAGAACAGCGGGGTCCCATCTACATGAATGCAGCCTGGAATTGATGCCTCCGGCATACAATGGAGTCAAATGGAGGACACATTATGCAGAATTGCTGTTCTTTTCTGTGACGAATAATTCAAGAGATGAAGAAGGGGCAACCTTCACAACAGGGAAAAACAATGTTGAGCCATGAAAAATCCCAAAACCCAAAACGAGGCACAGAATTTCGTAAGTCTTAATCCAAAACGAGCAATAAAATCAGAAAATAATTTGGTGATTCACACCATTTAATTTTGACTGACATGAGACAAAGACCTCTGTCATTCTCCTTGAGCAAATAAGAGTAAGTGGGGAGTATTAATTATGAATGAATAGAGGACACTGCACATGAACCGGATCCATGATGTGTTGCCCTTCGTTTGAACCCACAGCTGCGGCCCAGGTAATGGGCTTTGGGATTTCTGCTCCTCCTTGGAGGGGGGGGGAGTGGTGGTATGAGAAAGGGGGGTTTGAGAGAAAGGCTGTGGGAGGGTGGGAGCAGGGAAACTGTGACAGCTTCATTCATGCAGACTAATAGAAACCACATCCTTCACCCTGTTTCCTTTCGCATCAAAAACAAGGTCCATCTCCATCTTGACCCTGTCGCTAATATCAAATCTCATTTAAAGCATCCACGCGGTTATAGATGTTATTTTTCAGCTCTGGGCAAATACTTGATACTGATTAAGAGTCGTCAAGGAGGCCGATATTCATTTGCAGTGAAAGTAAAATACTGGTATCGAAATTTTGAATTTTATAAACTCTAATACTTAACTTTAAATGCTTTTAAGTACAAGTTCATTAAAAGGGACTGTGAGGACTTTCTGTATGACCTTGAAAAACTCTGCTTGGTTGTAATCAACAACTTAAAATGAGATTATCAGCGCCAAAATATGTTATTTCTAAATACAATTTCTCAGATTCCTGATTTATGGCTCATTGGCGTCTCTGAGGTTTTAAAATGATCCGTCATTGGCTGATTATTGACAAAAAAAGGAGATGGCGATGTGTCAAAATGCCAATATCGGCGCCGATTTTCAGTCGATCCCTAGAAAGAGGTGCAAGAAAAAGCTCTACCAAATTTCAGAAATCTAAGATTCCCTTATGAATTCTTTACATTGCGCCAAGAAAATTCTGATTTGGGATTTTCTGCTTGAAGTTTTACTTAAAAAGCTGTAAAACTGAACACAAGGGAACATACATTACTGTCTCACAAGAGATTCAGATTCAACATGTGACTCATCTGCTAATGAACCACAGATTATAGAGAAAACAGAGCTAGCTCGATGCTAATGTATATGGGGAATTACATTGATATGCTAGTGGTTA
This sequence comes from Thalassoma bifasciatum, assembly GCA_008086565.1. NCBI lineage: Eukaryota > Metazoa > Chordata > Actinopteri > Labriformes > Labridae > Thalassoma > Thalassoma bifasciatum. Next base: position 45,702 of record RPOG01003025.1, on the reverse strand, counting down.
GTATACATTGATATAACTTCAGTTTCAAAACAGAATTTCAACTTTCATCACAGCAACTAGAGCTTGACCAATATGGTTTAATCAAGACCAGTATTGATTATTAATAGGGTCAATGACGTGACGTCCCTTTTTTGTGTCTGAGTGAAATATTTCCTTCCATCATGAATTGAGTATTTCATCACATGTATTTCTTTATTGTATGAAACCTGTGTTTTTTGAACACATCTTTACACTATTAAAATAAAACATGTTTTTTTGTGTTTTGGTTCCTCAAACCCCCAAAATGTCAGGTGGTGCAACCGTCCTGACAAGTATCCACAGTAATTAAACTCTAAAAATTGAATGTCAGTTATTGTAAATGGAAATTAAAAATACAGTGGCATTATTTTATGCTTGAACCTTTTTAAATAAAACATTCTTTGCACATAAAAAGAATTTTAAAGCTGTTGAGAAATGTAAAAAACTTTTGTCCCGTAATTTTCACCTTGTCAAATGTCAGGGTGGTGCAACCGTAACATTAGACTTTTATTTTAAAGTGAAGAGAATAAAACAGGAAACAGGAAACTGCATCAGCCAGAGGAGCCCAAATGACATTTGTGACCAAGTAGAAAAGTTTGTAGATTTCTCTGAAATACTGATAAAAAAGGTTTTTTTCACTTCATTGGTGACTGGAACAATTTCCATGTCAGG